>CATIWR010133310.1:0-23447 GCA_949677035.1 Omphalea diandra | reverse complement strand
GAATTCATCAACTTCTTCAATTCTTCTTGAGAGATTGATTCAATTCTGCAAGAACAACACTTTTTTGAAATATTAGTGATGATCAATCTACTTTGTCAAGATCAAAAGAGGTTCTAAACCTAGGATTGATTATCCT
This sequence comes from Omphalea diandra, assembly GCA_949677035.1. Classification (NCBI taxonomy): domain Eukaryota; kingdom Viridiplantae; phylum Streptophyta; class Magnoliopsida; order Malpighiales; family Euphorbiaceae; genus Omphalea; species Omphalea diandra. The sequence goes on along the minus strand of CATIWR010133310.1, from coordinate 23,311 downwards.
AGTTCAACACCTTCTAACTGGTGGTTCAAGCTCTTGGATGCCCTTTAGGTAGTTTTCATGTTATACAAGTCTTTTTGGCACTTCTAAAACTAAATCAATATCTTCGTAGCTCTTTCGACAGACTTGAGGGTTAATTTTTATATTAAGGTAATAGGCCTAGGCCTAGTGCTTCCCTAGGTTCTGACATTTTTAGGACAAAGAAGTTTTCCTTAAAAATATTTTTGAGGCCTCAAAAGATGTCAAGATTGTCATTAAAGGGCATTTTGATAATTTGATTTAAATAAAAAAGCTTAGATTGTCCTCTGGGTGCTCTAAAAGTAATGAGAACATTTTGGTAATTTGATTAGTACTCTGAAAGCTAGAGTGTTCTCTAGGGAGTGTCTAAGAGCAATTTGATAATTTGGCTAATAATTTGAACGATTGATTTGTCCTTTATATGCCTCAATATAGGTGAGGGGCATTTTAGTAATTTTGAATAATTGGGTTGTTAAATTAGTACTTTAGGCTTTTTAAGGGAGTCAAGGCTATTATGGTAAATTAGCTATTTAAGGGTGTTTTGGGGTAAGGCCTTCTCTAATAAAAGAGTGGTGTTGGGCCTGAAGGCGAAAGGGGAAATTGGGCTTGAAGGAGGTATAATTTGGCTTTGTGGGTTAAGAGGGATTAGGTTGGAGGGGTTAAAGAGAGGTTTCAGCTTAAAAAAGCCTAACTTAGGTCTGCCTACCTTAAAGGGTCTGTACGGACCAAAAGATGGCTATGCAAACATAGGGTTTGTATAGACTATCCTGGGTTGTACATACCTAGCCCACTCTATATAGCCTTTTGAAAGCAATCCCATTTGCATTATTCCTATTCTCTCTCTCTTTTTTTTTTTTTTTCTCTCTCAACGCTTTAGACTTAGCCTTAGGTCTCTCTTTCCTTTCCTTTTATTTCTTTTTTTTTTTTTTTCCTATCTTGACACTGTAGATTTTAGGTACTACCCTAGAATTCCCTTTTACTTGCGAATATTAGGTTAGCTTATAAAATATTTAGAGATAACTTTTGGGATACTCACCATTACTTTTAGTGAAATTTTATTTTATATTTGTTAGTTTGGTTGGTTGCCTCAATTTGCGAACATTTAGATATTATTTTGTGACATCCATAAAGAAAGATCAAAATTAGGCAATGGAATAACATATGAGAAATTAAGGTGTATAGTTGAGATAAATAAATAAAATTATATATTATTTATTTATTTATTCATTTTGCTAATTTATAAGCTTCGTGATGCTTTGCTTGTGGATGTTGAATTAGATCTAAGGTTCTTTTTATCGAGCAAATTATTTTCATAATTTTTCTTAAATTTTGCGAATAAATCCTAGTGACTAGGACTTGTTGCTTTTCTATCCCTAGGTTTGGAATTTGGAAAATTTTTACTTTTTTGTCATTGTGACCTCGATAAATGTGCAATATATATATATATATATATATATATATATATATATATATAACATTGCTTCTCCTTTTTTTGCAAGGGATTGTTGCCTTCTAAAATGGAGGTGAGGCTGTGGGCCTTTTTAGAGGGTGGCTTCACACACTAAATCCTAAGGTTGTGGTAAGTCTTGAGGGAACTAGGATATATACTTTCTTGTGCATCCTACTGGAGGAGGCACTGAAGGCCAACTTGGTAATGATGCACGCATTTCTCGAGTGATGGATGGATAGGACCCATACCTTCCAATTGCCCCTGATTGGAGAGCTGATGATCATGGCTGGGGACTTTGCCTTTTTGATTGAGTTGCGGTTCTCAGGGCGTTCCTCTATCCTCAAACTCTAGCGTGCACTAGCTAGTACTATAGAAGGACTATCTGTTAAGAGTCCTTAAATGAGTTCCCCAACTAAAAGGGAGTTGGATAGTGTCAAAGTCTAATATATGGGTTGATGCACCTAAGGTCATCAATGACAATTCTAATGAGATGATCGACCAATATGCATTTTATTTTTTGTTATACACTTTATCAAGGGTTGTATTATCAAATTCTTTCAACATAGTCAAGCTTTGCTTGATGCTAGTGTTGAACGATCTGGGCGAACTACATCACCTCAATTAGGGTTTTACGATGCTGGCTTATCTATATCGATGTCTTTATCAGTGTTCCTAAAGCAAGGGGTACATATGTGATGAAGGTGCTTATTGTGAGTATTTCTTAATCTTTTTTTATGTTTTGGTCTCGTTATGTTGTTTTGGGACTTATGCTACATTTGTTGATAGGCATGGGGTATTAAGCTAGGCTTACTACAGGGAATTGATCCCAAGGCTAATATGGAAGGTGTTTATCCTTATTTCTTGTGATGGAGTAATGTGACATGCCCAAAATCTTCCATTGTTGATAGGCATGCTTCCCTAAACATGATCACTTTTGACTAGGGATTTCCCCCTACACAGGTAAAGTTATGTGAGTCGTAATTATTTATTTACTCTTATATGGTCTTATACTTATAGTGGTCCTTTGTCTTTATTATCATTGCATTTTGACTAGAATGGTGTTATAAAGATGTGGCCATTGAAGGTGGCAGATACAGAGGCCATCTTCTATGGCCATCGACTTATAGTGAGGCCCTCTATTCAGGAGTGGTATTTGGGTGAGCGCATCTTTTGCTGGTGTAAAGGCTTAGATGCATGACTTATCCTCCAATGATTGTATATAAGATGTTAGGGATCTAAAAAATGTAAAGTTTGTCGTGGCATTACGCTTCTCACTAGGGGAGCAACTGGTTTCTAATTGGATCCCTTATAGGTTTTGGCTGATTAGGGCCCTAGTTGAGACTTTCCCACTGTCTGATGCAACCATTCAGGCATTTCCTCGGTATATGCCTAATGATGGGATTGATCTCCAGTATGGGGGTTGGGGAATTACTACATAAATAGTCTAGAGGCCTACTACTTTCACTCCTATGTCTAGTACTATTGCTACCCAAGGTCGCAAAATAGGCATATGGATCCACTTTAAAGGGCCTAGAGCCTATAGTTGTGGGTGATCTGACTTCCATGCTAGATATCCTGGTGGAGTCTTATATGACTTCATTGACAGGCTTTATGATATTGCTATAGATCACCTAGTTCTTTTACATGTTGGAGCCAGCTAATACTACCTACATGATTATCCCTATCCTTCTTTCCTTATATTTAGCAATGATGTAGGCTTTTTTGCTAAAAATGCTTTCTTTTCTCCCTTTTTGTAGATTTCACATATTCAGGTCAAGGCTATAGTTGATCTGATCACCATCTTGAAGAGGGCAATGTTGTAGTAGACATGTACTATATAGGATAGTGAGCAAAAGTACACATAACAAATCCAAAAGTGATGCATGCATGCATGCTTATAGTTTGTGACTTGTGTGTTTTGTGTTATACTCATCTTAATCCTCGTGTTTCTTTTTGGAGAACATTTGTGCCTGAACTGTGGGATAAGAGATAAGAATCAGTGTTTGGCAAAGGCAGAGATAGTGATTGTGACTCTATATCAAGCAGCCATGAATAAGGCTATGTGGCTACCAATGGTGATGTAGATTATGAGGCGACACCTTCAAGGAGTAAGGAGAGTTATGCCCAAGTGGTCCCTATTTAGTTTTTAGGATTTTCCTTCCCTTTCCCTTTAGCATAGTATAATTTGATTATTACTATTATTTTGCATAGTTATACAGTTTTTATTGGGCGATTTGAAAGCCCCAGTTGTGGATATTTGCTTAGATACATGGATTCCTTTAGGAAGCACCAAGGTGATTTTACCTCTATTTTTATCAAACTTTGCAGCTTTGGCTTTAGCATAAAGACATGATTTTGGCCTCTAGTTCCATATTTTGAGTGTTTATTAGACCATTCATCAATACTTGTTCATACATATGCTTTTAAGAACAAGTACAGACGACATTTAAGTCTAAAGTACAAAAAGGGCTACCAAAATTTTTTTAGGAGTTAGGGGACTGTACAGCCCAAGATAAGATCTATACAAGCACACTTGATGGCTATATAGACTTGATCATGGGTTGTGCAAATCTATTGAGCTGTTTATAGCTACTAAGCACTAATCAACCTTGTCTTCTTTTATAAGTACCCATTATGAATATGTTTTTTATAACTACCATTTTCAGCCTCTAAATAATGTCAAAAGCATTTTTAAGATCTCTCCCAACCTTGATTTTGCTTAATCCTAAACATTTCATAAAAATACTTTTTTACATTATGTTATAGCCATTTAATTCATTTCTTATCATTTCATAATAGAGGGAGTCTAGACTCACCAATCAATTCTTTATTATCCTTTCATTTTCTTACTTTCGTTATATACATATCATTAAGTATTAAGTCATTTAAACAATCTTGGAATCAGGAGCTAGTTAAGGTCACTCTAACCATGATATTCTTTTGATTATCATATGCTTTCAACATTTATCTTACATAGGCCATAAATCCTAATATGCCTTAATGTGATTTCCATTATCATGCATCATAATCATTTTACATTATATTAACCTTAGGCACATACATATCACATTATTCATAACTTAGACTTTATGGATATTGCCAATAATATAAGATATAACTTAACATTTACTTAATAAATTTGTGAAATTTTCATTTATGCATGTACATCATTACTATAGGTAACTATGAAGAAATAATGCAATGCCTTAGTGATATATGATGCATAATTTTAAACTTTATCTCTAAACTTTAACCTCAAGCATATATCCATGACATCAGTCTTATGCTTAACCTACAAAATAATTTATGTGTGTGGAGGTTGAGCTCCTTGTGGCAAACTCAGTCAAGAAGTCATTTTGTCTAAATGCATGCTCATATGCCTTAACATGAATGGATTTTTATATACATGGCATAACATTTGCATACAATATTTACATGGCATGCCATTACATAATTAGATAGTCAAGTCCATGGGAAACCTTACTTGGTTTACTTATCTTTCTCGTATAGGAAAGTTCCCTCACTAGCCATGTGCTTGCAAAAGAGTTGCCTTACTAGCCATCCACTTGCAAGAGAGTTGCTCACCAGCCATGTCTTTCTCTTACATTGGAGAGTTTCCTCACTAGCCATGTCATGCATGCATAAGATTTCATTTTCATACATTGTTCATATCATCCTCACATAGCTAGCTGTGACTTTTTGGATTCCCACTTCTTCCTTGAACCACCTTTACTTCATATGGCATTTATACATAACATTGCATTATGACATTTTATTTCACTTTATAATAATGTATATGACTTCATTTTAACATATCTTGGCCTATTAAAGCCTATACATTTAAACTTATAAAGTATGTATGCAATGGACAATGAAAAACAACTAAAATCCCTTACCTTTCACTACTAGCTATAACATTTCATTGCTTTCTTTTCAATCACTTTACTTAGACTTACTTGCTTTTAAATTTATTCATACTAGCTCTTAGTTGTCTCACCCACACATGCCTAAACATAGACATCCATTGCATTATTATTATAATATCTAAAATATGAAGAGTCACTCAAACTCATCCATAAAACATAAAACATAAACATAACATATATCATAACAGAGCAAAAACTAATATAAGGGCAATGAAGTCCTAAACATCAATCGAGCATACAAACATAACTTTCATTAGCTCTAGCTTTTAACTTAACTATCATCCTTCGTACTTAGCTCATTGTTATGACTTTCCTTTTATCTCATCCATAACATCAACGTTAACATAACCATATAATCATATAGTAGTCTATAGTTAGAATTTTTAACTCATTTCATTATCATCAATTTATAGTCCTAAATTCATTAACATACTCATTTCTCATCATAAATGATCCATATTCTTATTAAGATAATTATATATAATCCTACCCTAACTAAATGAAGAACATCACTTCCTTTCATATACAACACTAGTCATCATATCTAGAGTGTTAATTAACATTAAAAAAATTCAATTCAACATAAATTCTCCCTATAAACATAATTCATTTACATAAGGACATCATAAAAACCTATTTATTTAACCATTATGCATCCATGCTTAACTTCATCCTAACTAGGATGTAAGACATCCTTCAAGACTTAAATACAACTCTAAACCTCAAGTTTATAACTTTACACAACATTTAAGGGCTCAAATAATATTATGAAACTCAAGCCACATCAATTATCCTTGCAATTAAAACTCATTTACTTAAGGAATAATCTTAAGCTTAATAAGGCATCATTATCTAATTCAATATAACTAAGGTATTAGGCATCGTTCAAGCCTCAATTTTGATTATAAATAAGTTGTTTAGGATGCCAATTAACATTTCATAATTTAGTAATCAGCAAGAATTCATATACTTAATCTATATACATCAACTCCTTTCAAAGCTTCAATTGAACATCACATCAATATTGCCTTTAGTTCCTTCAAGATGTAAAACAATAATTAAGCTCAGTTCTCTTATAAAATATGAATTTAGAACACTAATTATCATTTAATAAACTATCAAATATCAAGAACTCAAAGAAAAACACTAATGCTCTTCAAGTACATTTAAATCTCTTTTTGAAGATGACATCGCCTTCCATATTCCATCACCACTAAGCTTAAAATACCATAAACACATTTATTCAAACATAAAAAATTTATAGAAGAAATATGGAAGATTATAGCATATTTGAAATAGGAAGGAAAAAGTCACCAACTTGCTTAAAAGATGAAAAATGATGGATGAGCAAACTTGACTCTCTTAACTTTATTTAGTAGCCATGAATGGGAGAGAAGTTTTTGAAGGACTTTTATGAGTTTTGAACTACTAAAAACCAATGAAAATAAAGATGAAGTAGGCAAAAGATAAAGAGAAAATGATGTAAAAACACAAAAATGCCTAAATAAAGTATTATATAAAAAATTTACCAAAAGTGCTACTTCCAACCCATAAACTTATGCTTCCACCCTTTTGTCCTTTCCTTTAATACACTTCACACACCATTTTTAGACATGAATATTGATGGAAAATTGAGTTAGAGTCATGCTTAGGTAGAAAAGAATGATAAAAGCATGTGAAAAGACCAAAATAGCTAAATAGAGCATTCAAATCTTTGAAAAACTTTGCTTTTAACCGTTTGTTCCTTCCCTCAATACATTGCAAATATGAAATCTAGGCTTTTAAAATACACTTAAAACACTTCATTAACATGTTATTTAATTACATATTAAGCACGCTTACATGTTGGACTGAGTGGTGATGAGGCAACCTAAGTAGGGAGGTGAATTGGATTGAAAACAAAAACCAAAAAACATAACCATAGACAACTAAAGCATAAACTTCAAACACATAAATCAACACAAGGATTTATAGTGGTTCAATAACTTACCTACTCCACTCCCCAAGATTTCACTTAGGCCTATCTATTCTTTTTTAGGCTCAAGAACAAAACCTTCTCTTTTTTAAGCTAAGGAAGAACCCTCCCTTTTATAAGCTCAAGGGCAATCTTTCCTTTTACAGGCTCAAGAAGAACTTACCCTTTGGTATTTTTCTCAGTACAATGCCAACCTTTAGTACCACTAGCAAAGAAAGATCCAAGCAGTGTCTATGCCTCTCAAATAGGCAGCTAATACACAATTAGTGCTAAAAAAAAACCTACTTTAAGAAAAAGTAACAAAAATAAACCTTTGTCTACCCAAAATACAAGCAACACCCAAAAGGTTTGCACAAATAGTTATAATCACAATGATTTATTGCCTTTTCTCTTACCTTTCTAAACTAAAAAAAATGCTCCTTAAATAGTCAAGCTCAAAACTAGCCATTGAAACAATTGATGTTGTGTTTGATAGCTTTTTTGCAAAACTAGTTGTTAGAGATGACACCCATTGTTCTTGAATAACACTTATTGAACTTATAATGGTTACTTCAAATACATGTTTAATGTCTTTCAACGCTCGTTGGCTTTGAGTACAATGCCTATTGTAGAAAGAATAATGCCTATTGTTGTTCATTTTTAAAAAGCTTGAACTTCATGCTCGATTTTTTAAACTTTCCACAGTTATTCTTCATGCCCGTTAAGCAATCGCAATGCTTATTGAAAACTTCTTCAATACCTGTTAAGAAGGACTAACACCTATTTTGGGTTTTAGAAGCTTTAGCTCAGGCTTAGACATTTTCCCATTCCTGTTTCGAATATGCAACGACTGTTGCTAGCTCAGATCAATGCCTATGGTGAAGTCCAGTTCATTTTAACCTGAAGCACTTCTCCAATGCCCATTGCAAACGTACAACTCCCATTACGAGGTCTAAAAAACTTTAACAAAAGACCAACATCCAATCAACATCCATTGCTCATCCTTTGATGACCATTGAATGGTCTAATACTCATTGGCAGATGTAAACGCCTGTTGAATTTGCACAGCGCCTATTGAACTTGTTCTAGCCTTCTAACATTTGTTAGGTCTTGAGTTCACATGTTCTCTAAACATTCTTCCACTAGCATTCAGTACAATCTCCCCTTTTAATATTCGTAGGGTCTATTCAAATCTTTAGTTTAGATAATATTTCAAGCACTAGTAGTTTAGATAACATTTCAAAGATTATATTTCCAAAAAAAAAAAAATCATATTCTAATACTTGTTACCCTTGTCTCTGTGGGACAATATCTGCACACACCCTTGTTCTATTACTTTAATCACTATCCTTTTGTAATATTTTGAAAGGTGGGATTTTAAGGAATTGTTTAAAGGAGAGAAGATAATAAGTACGTTTGGATTTATTGATTGATTTAGATTTAATCCATGTTGTGAAATTTGGCATAAAGAAATTGACATCATTATTGAGGACATGTTGCTTTAATATTAATATCTATGTTTCGATTCTTAACCTATAATTTTTCTTTTCTTTTTGTTTGATTTTAGATGCAACACTTTATCTTGCATGTGAAGGACTAAGAGTCTAGAACAAGTAAAGCAAGATCTTGAACCTTTTGATATTGAGATAGAAATAACTCTTAGAGTGGATATAAAGAGACAAAGATTGGAAAAGCATAATAGAAGGAATCCAATGGCAAACAACCCAAAAAATAAGAGTCTATAAAGGACTACAGTGTTCCATTGCTCAATAAAACATTGTCTAAAGTTCTAGACCAGTGGTCAATGTGAATAAGTTTGAGATCAAGCCTATGATCATTCAAACGGTTCAAAATAATCAATTTGGAGGTTTACCACATGAGGATCCCCACACATTCATAAAACAACATTCTTAGAGATTTATGAGACTTTCAAGAAAAATGGAATTTTGAATTAATGCTATTAAATTGATATTGTTTTGCTTTTCACTTAGAGACAAAGTCAAGCAATGGTATCATTCATTGGCTCCAGCTTCAATCCCTTCATGGAAGAAACTATCACAAGACTTCTTGAATAAATTTTATCCTCTAGTAAAGATAGCCAAATTGAGGAAGGGCATCCTTTCTTTTGCAAAAATGAAAAGGAGAGTCTTTTTGTAAGACTTAGGAAAGATTCAAAAAGTTGTTAAGAAAATACCCTTACCATGGTTTATCTAGGTGGCTTATTCTATAAACCTTCTATATTGATTTGAGTCCTTTATTAAGGAATACCCTAAATGTTGCTACAGGTGGAGCTCTTATTGCCAAGATAGACTAATTGCTTAAGGAGATGGCTACCAATAGTTACCAAGGGCCAACCAAAAGAGTCATGTCATGGAGCATAGTAGGAGTGTTAAAGGTAAATCAACTAACCATTATGTAAGCCTAAACAACCAAGTTATCCAAGCAAACTAGTTCCATGAACTGTAAGGCTATAGCTTCTTCAACTATGCAAATAACTTATTGTGAGCTTTATGGAAGAGGTAGCCATGTGAATATTGATTGTCAAACAAGTAATCCATTTACTTCTTTGAATATCGAGAAAGCAAACTTTGCAGGGAATTTTAATAATAGACAAGACGATAATCCTTATTCTAGTTCTTATACTCCTAGTTGGAGAAATCATCCAAACTTTTCTTAGAGTAGGAACAATGCCTTCAGGCAACAAGCACCCCTTAGTTTTCAAGCATAATAGTTATAGGTTAAGAAATCATGTTTGAAGGTCACGATGGAGAAATTTATTATCAAAACTAATAAGAGGATGGATGCACAAGATAAAGCATTACAAGGTTAGATAGTAAAGTTATTCAAATTAGTAAACATCATTATTCATATATTTATGCATTAGAGGTACAAGTGGGATAATTAATAAATGTTGTCATTAAGGCAAGTGGGAAGTTTACCCTCTAATTTGAAGGTCAATCCTAAGGAGAATGTGATAGCCATCACTTTAAGAAGCGGAAGAAAGGTACAAAATAGAGTTGATGAGCCTAAAAAGTAAGAAAAAGAAGAAGCAACTCAGGAAGAATAGCCTAAAGAGGAATTGCATAAAGAAAAGGAGAAAGAAGCTTATCCTCTACCACTAAAGGTTTAACCTTATATGCCTCCCATTTTGTTCCCTTAAAGATTAAGGATTCAAATAGATGATAAAACAACTAAGGATTTTGGCAAATTCCTTAAAGTTTTTAAGAAAATTCATATGAACTTCCATTTCTTGAAGCATTAGGTTAGATGCCTTTTTATGTGAAGTTTCTTAAAGGTATAATTTTCGATAAGAAGAGGCTTAAAATAGTGTGAAGAAGTGATCCTTAAGGAATAATGTAGTACCATTTTGCAAAACAAGCTTCCTTAAAAAGTCAAAGATTTAGGGAGTTTCATTATACCTTGTGACATTAGTGAATTAGAATTTGATAAAGCTCTTTGTGATCTTGGGTCTAATATTAATTTGATGCCTTTATCTTCTTTTGTGGAATTAAAGATGGGAAAGCTTAAAGAAATAAAAATAACTTTACAACTAGCGGATAGAACAACTAAGTAACCTATAAGGATTATTAAAGATATCCTTATGAAAAGTAGACAAATTCATCTTTCTAATTGATTTTATAGTGCCAGACTTTGAAGAAGACTATAAGATACCACTCACGATATGGAGACCATTCCTAGCAATGGGTAAAGCTCTTATTAATATGGAGCTAAGAAAATTAACTTTCAGAGTGGAAGATGAACTAGTGGAATTTGATGTGTAAAAGACTAAAAAGACATTCATTGTAAGAGATAGGTGTTGGAAAATAAAGAAGATTGAGAATGAAAAAGGAAAAGATAAAAAGAAACAACTTAAGGTAAGATTATATGCATATAAGAATGTCATGATTTACAAATGGAAGGTAAAGAAGTGGCAAGACAAGCACATTGCGCAACATAACTTTCAAGAAAGACAATAAGCATTGCTCTTTAACTCTCAATTAAGGTTATTTCTATAAATATTAAAGTTTATATGTTCAGGACCTTTTATGGTAGTTAAAATTCACTCACATGGGTGATTGGCATAAAGAACTAAAAAGGAGAATTTTATAAGGTTAATGGATAATGTCGTAAGCCTTACTATAGGACAGAGCTAAAGAAGCATGAAGAAGTCCTTCATTTCACAATCACACCTGACTTAAAAAGGAGAAAAGCCAAGCTAAGACCTTAAAATAGCATTCTTTGGAGGCAATCTAAGTTTTAAATTTTTCTTGCAATTTGTTAAGTTTTTCTTTAATTAGTTAGTCTTAGTCAAATGTCTAAATAAAGTTCTTCATCTTTTTGATAGGTTGTTATACATGAGATGGAAGAAAAGGAAGACATTCAAAGCAAGCAATTTGAGGAGAATTGTTAAAAAGGAGTGATTATAATTTCATTTGATATTTGATGTGTATTTTATGTTATAATGTCATTTACTTAGATTTTTGCATTAAAAATGTTATGAAAGTTTCCTAAAGTTGTTCTCATTGGAATTCCATGTCAAAATAGTAATAAAGGTAAAGTCAATAGCCCTTTTATATGGGAGAGGTGTAAAAGGTTATAGATGTCCTATAATTCCATAATCCATTAGGATTAGGAGGGAACATTACCTATAAATAGAGAAGGTAATTAACTATTATTGTATTCCTCATTTATTGAAGTATTTGAAGAAAACAAATAGATCATTTCCAACCCAAAATCAAGGAAGAATAACCCTTACCCCTCCCACCACCTAATTTCATGTTGAACAAACCCAAAATTCCATCCTTACTCTTTGGATCAAATTTCATAATGTAGGTTAAAGCTAAACTAATCAATAATTCCAAACTCATTTATTATCTTCTCTCCCTTAAAATATTCTTTAGACCCACATTTCAAAATAGCTGCAAAAGGATGGTGATCAAAGTAATATAGTACACAAAGGTGTGTGCAGATATAATCCCACTGAGATAAGGGCAATAAGTACTGGAATATGATAATTCTACTTTTATCTTGAAATTGAATAATTGAGATATTGTTTACACTGCTAATGTTATGAAAATAAACCAAACTAACAAATCGATGGCAAAATAAAAAAAAAGCAATTGAGAAAGAAAACCTTATGATAAAACATCATGACACTTAATCTCACCAATGAAAAATCATGAAATCATTAATCATTCAATAATATGTTGGATTAAAGGTTGCAACTACAATTATCTCTTAAGCATTAAGTCTTGTCTTTTTAGTAGTCACTTAATTTGCAACCATTTCTCTAGATCCATCTCTTAATGTGAAATAGAAATGCATTATTATATTAGTTATAACAATCCCTTAAGTGATGACAATAAGTTAAGAGGGTATCTTTACTCATTAATTAACGTAAGGAAAATAACTTTAGGTATATTTCAATTTACAATCTCTCAATCTATAAATGAAACACAACTCATGTAATTGTTGATGAAGCAATCATAAGCATTATGCTTAATAATCATTTACTTGTAAAAGAACAAAATCTCAACATACTCATTGAAATCATAAATCAATCAATCATTATCCATGGCTACATCAAGGTCCTAAATCAATGATCTTGCTTAACATACTAATAAAACAAGGCAAATCCAAAAGTAATAACATCATTTTTAGCAAGGAGATAATAATAAAGAGAAGGAAAGATGAAATCTCCTAATTGTCTTAGTACATCTTTTCTTTTTCTTCTTTTTTGTTGATCCAATGATCTCTTAAACTCTTATACTTGATTTTATTTTAAGGATTATTTCTCTTTATTTTCTTCTTTTAAAAACTTTTATTTTTGCTTCTCTAAAGCTCTATTCAAAAAACCCTAGGAGTTGCTTTTGAATACTTCTAAAAAAAAGCTTAAAAAATAGGCTAAAAAGTAGCTCCTGACATGCCCAGGTCATGACCTATGACTATAGTTGTGGGCGCAACACCACTTTTGTACTCCAAAATTCGTGACATATGACTTTAGTCGCAAGTGTAATAGAATTCAATTCTTCTTCACACATCCAAATATCTAGCTTGGTCCCTGAAGTTGCAAGCTTTACATGTTTTAGTTCTAATTCACTCCAAACTTGCTAAAACACTAATAAAATATCCAAATGTGGGAAATAACACCAAATCATCCAAAATAACTTAAGCTAAACATAGATTAACACTAAATCAAGCTCAATTCTCATCAAATATCTATGAACAAATTAAGCCTAACACCTACTAAAATCAATCATTACTCTAAAGCAAGCAACTACCTTTTATTACTATCATAAAGTGTTTATGCAAAAAGACGAGATTACCTACTCTTTCAGGAAAATAGTAGAAATGAAGTGTAAAGAAAAAGGAATCCTAATGACCATTAAGGTGGAGGAGTCTTCTTCTAATGATAAGGAGTATGGAAGAAAAGAGGCAATGAAGGTTTGGATTTCATCAAAAGGAAAGAGAAGGCTACCAAAGGCTAAAAAGGGTAGAGGAATGCCTAAAAAGGAGTAGGCAAGAGATTTGTGTTCTTAGATTGAAGTTGTAATCCTGGGATGTTAGATTTCTAATCTATAGAACCTTACATTTTCCTTTCCTTTTAATGTGTTTGCTTTTAATTTCAGAGTTTATTCACATTTTATTAGAACTTTGTTAATGATAGTTTTTAGCTTTTAATGAACATTTTATGTTATTAAATGATGATTTCATGCTTAGAGTTTTATTAAGGATGGATTATGCATTATGAAATTCCTAATGTGATGAATTTTATAATTGCTTATATTTTTGAAATGTATTTAATAATATTTTGCAATAAAATTTGTTAATTTTGCAAAAATTCAGAGGTATCAGAGTTGCCCACTATTGAGCCTATAACAAAAGTTGCAAGTTGTATCTAGCACATGCAAGTTATGACTCGAGTCAGTTTGCAACTCAAGGATGCCTTGGATGAAGCGTGACCATGTTATGCCCTTAACATGTGTCATGGGCTACGACACCCTTGTTAATGGTGAATTTAAAGGGAATTTTTTAGAAAATTTGAAATTCAAAACTTCTCTAACTAAGACCTAGCCTTTTTCATCTATAAATAGGGATTTTTCCTATACATTTTCACTCACACACTTATTCAAACACTTTTCTAAAGTCTGAGAGCAAGTAAAAGTCTTTTAAGCATTAATTTTCCTACCATGTTTTAGCTATTCTTTTGCTTATTTACTTTTCCACAACCACCACCACCACTACACTTTCATATCCTTCATCACTTCAAGATGTCTTTGAGAGCATCTTCTTTAAGGCAAAAGGGGAAGCAACATTAAAAAAGTCAAGGAGACATCTTATTAAAATATAATGCTTATTTCCCTATTTATAATACTGACAAAGGTAAGAAATTCCTTTCTCTTAATTCAAGGGTGTATATTTCATGTAGGTTTGATTGAACCATCTTTGCTGCAACTAAAAATCCTTAATAGGATTAATGACATTTCAAGTAGGTTGGGTTGGGATAAATTTACATTTACATAATCCCATCTTACAAAAGACTCAATCTTGAGTTATTTTCAACACTTCACTTTGAGAATGAGCATGAAACATTACTTGTTTTAAGACTTTTTAGCAAGCAATACACCATTGACTAAAACACCATGAGAGATGCTTTTGGCTTCTATAGAAGAGGCATAGGTGATCACCTAGATAATTTTAGATTAAAAGCATTTGAGGAAACTATTTCAGGACTTGAGGACTTAAACTATGATCAAACTTTAAGTAGGGTAATAAAGGATAGGTGTTTGATTATTCTATAAAAGTCTATGGCCTTTACTATCTTTAGGAAGCAAAAATTGGCCAAGGTCTCTAAATAAGAGCTCTTTTTCATATGGTGTGCACAAAATAAGTTGATAGTTTCCACCACTCACCACTTGTTTCAAAATATGGTGGGGTTAATTAAAGATCCTAAGTAAGTGGTATGAGGACACATAGAAATGGGTTTAGTTATATTTTTATACGGTTTTGACCCCAACCAAATAGATAAGGAAGCCTTACCCATAATGGCACCTTTTTATCTCACTATATTGGAGAGGGTGGGAATTATAATATGCAAATTTAGAGGACCAAAGTTCACAAAGCCAAAGAATCTAAGAGAAAAAAAAATTGAAAAGGAAAGTGAAAAAGAGGAGGAGGATGACATTCCTATTATTCCACCTCTCAGCATTCTTCCATAATAAGGAGGACCTAGTGCACCTTAAGAAGGACCGTGAAACCTTCTCCTTCAAAGGCTAGATACCATGGATGCTAAATTAGTAGGATGTAGAGGGTGCAAAAGCACCAAGACTATAACATAACACAATATTTTGCAAGAACTAACACTGATTTGCCTTTTCCATCGAATATGCCTTGATGTGCTATGTCTTGGAGCTATACTTTGAATTTTATCATTATTGATGTCAAGTTTCTTTATAATTGTTAGAATTGCTTTTTTTTATATATATAATTTTGAGTTTTATAAGGTGTATATGTACTATTGTTATGTGTTCATGTTTGTATGGCACCAACAAACAATGTAAGGAGGTACATGTTTAATGGCATTTTCTTTTGTATGTTATAATTTCTCTTAGTTAGTTTTTGTTTTATTTTTGTTTAATCTTTAATTGGCTACTTGAGTTTTTCTTAATTTCTCAAGTGTTAATGAGAATATAGGCTAAAAGCATAAAGAGATGTAGATGCAATCAACATTCTACAAAGAGGGGAATACTTCTTTTTATACAATCTCTTTTATCTTTTGTGTTTTAGAATGTCTGTCATTGAGAACAATATGGGAGGAGGATTGTGATCCTAAGCTTTGACCTATATTATGCCTACATCTAAGTACAAGTCTAAATGAACCAAAATTTTTTGTGATTTTTGTAAACATATGTAGCTTAGTTTAGCTTTATTTGGTAATCACTATGAGTAACTATGAAAGAGATGCCATTTTTAGGATGATTTAAGATAAATGAATCTTGAGTTGGTTGCTAATTTGAGGAGTATAACTTATGCATTTAGGATAATTGGAATGCAATAAGATTATGTTTTGCTACATTGAAACAAGTAATTTAACTAGTTATGAATAAATATAATTTCTTGTACTTAAATGAAAATAAATTACTATTGTACTTTATTAATTAACAATGACGAAGTATTTTAAGAGATATGATTTTAATATGACCAAATAAAAACAAAGAAAGAAAAATAACTATTTCACTATTTTCATGATGCTCATTAACTGGGAATATTCATCAATGTTGATTTTCATGGAAAATGGCAAAATAAAAGCATCAGTATGCAAAGCATTTCAAATAGAATTATTTGTTGAGTGAACAGATGCATTCATCACCAATGTTTATATTTGTATAAAAAGGTATATGTACTGTTTGAAAAAATGAAAAAAAAAATGGAAAAGTAGTGTGCCTAAGAGAAAGATGGATCCTAATGATCTCATGTGCTTAAAGTTATCCTTCTCAATATTAATTAATGAAGCTAATGGTGATCTAACTTGTTTTACATGATGATTATGTCTATTGATGGCCTAGTTAGGTAAATTATTCAAATATATGTGTAAAATATGATTTTATTTTTCTAATTGTTCATGAATATGTGAATTTCCTTTTCAAGGTAGCAAGTTAGCTTAAGTTTCTTTGCTTAAACGAGTTCTTGTTTTAGATATTTGTTATAATACTTAGGTGATTACTATTACAAGAATGATAAGGTTATGTATGTTTTGTAAATGTTATGAAAATTTTGGCTATTTATTCTTTGTTACTAGAGGACAAGTAATAGATCAAGTATGGGGGACTTTAATAGGCTTAATTTGTACATAGATATTTGATAGCATTTGAGCTTAATTTGATGTTAATCTATGTTTAAATTAAGTTATTTTGGACATTTTGGTGTTTTTTTTCTCACATTTTGATGATTTCTAGATGTTTTAGCAAGTTTGGAGCAAAGTAGGATAATAGGTATAATGGCAACTTTAAGGATCAAGCTAGATATTTTGACAATGAAGGAGCAAGGCTAGTTATCATGCATGCAACTATAACCTTAGAGAGTATTTTCTACTGTCTTGCTTTGACTTTGTCGTAAGTTACGACATGGGCACATTGTAAGCTACTTTCTAGCCTACATTTTTGCACTATTTGATGAGTATTTAAAGCCAACTCTTAGGATTTTCTATAAAAAGGTTATAAGGGAAAAAAAAAGACCCTTTGAATGCTTAAAAATGGTGTTTTTAAGAGAAGAAATAAGGAGAATTAATCTTTAATACAAGATCAAATGTAAGAGACCAAGAGATCACTAGATTAAGGAAGAAGAAGATGGGAAGCTCTATCAATATAATTGGGAGATTTCATTGTCCCTTTTCTTTATTCTTATTTACTTTATTTTAGATTGGTCTTGTTTTGTTAGTATGTTAGGCAAGATCGATGATATAAGACCTTGATGTAGCCATGATAATGATAGATTAATTTATGATTGCAATTACTATGTTGAGACTTTATTCTTTTACAAGTAAATGAGTCTGGATCCTAATGCTTGTGGTTGTTTGATCACTAATTACATGATTTGTTTTTCATTTATAAATTGAGAGATTATAAATTGAAATATACCTAGAATAATTTCGCTTAAGTTAATTGACCACTTAACTTATTGCTATCATTTAAAGGATTACTAGAGCTACATTGGTAATGCATTTCTAGTTCATTGAGTGATAGATCTAGAGAAATATTCACAAGTTAAGTGATTAATCGAGAGAGAGGACTTAACACTAAATAGGTAATCAATAGTTGCAAACTTTAATCCAATATTGCTTTGATTGACTAATGATTTCATGATTTTCCATAGTGAGATCAAGTGTCCTAGGTGTTTTATTCTAAGGTTTTCCTTTTCAATTACTTTTGTCCTTTTTGCCATAAATTTGTTAATTTAGTTTACTTTCATTACATTATTCTTAAATATTCAATCTCCAAATAAAAATAGAATCATCACATTCCAATACTTATTGCCCTTATCTATGTGGGATAATATCCACACACGTCCTTTTGCACTATATTACTTTGATCACTATCCTCTTATAGTATTTTGTAAGGTGGGTTTTAAGGAATAATTTGAAGGAGCGAAGATAATAAATGAGATTGGGTTGATTGATTAATTTAGATTGAACCTACATTGTGAAAGTTGTTCCAAATAGGTTGTTAGGTTTTTTCTCTACTTGAAGAAGAAGAACACCTTTGAGCATTCAAGCCTCAAATAGGAGGCCCTCATAGTGACTGATTAGAGCTAGCCTAAGGGGATTGAACAAGTGGCGTGATGCTTCCTATTGTATAGCTTAACAAGGACTGTGTTCTCCAACTTGGGGTACATGGTAGAGATCTACTTACTTCTAGAGCTCGAGGACTTCAAGCTAGTATGACATTTCAATTAGCAC
Source organism: Omphalea diandra (assembly GCA_949677035.1). Classification (NCBI taxonomy): domain Eukaryota; kingdom Viridiplantae; phylum Streptophyta; class Magnoliopsida; order Malpighiales; family Euphorbiaceae; genus Omphalea; species Omphalea diandra. The sequence continues at coordinate 4,511 of CATIWR010133310.1, read as the reverse complement.
TTAACTATTATGGCCTACCTCTATAAGTTCTTGGACTGATGTAATAAGGGGTTATCATACCTTAACTATTATTTGAGGGTGTTCGAGGTATGATCCATTTATGTTCATTTTTCTTTCTCATTTTCCCATTTATTCCTTTCACTTTGCTGACTATCTACACTGACATGCTTAGGCGATTGAGTTAGGGCTGATCCAGGGTAGCAACCCTTATAGATCTATACTATATGTGCTTCCAACATTAAAGTGATGCACAATATTCTAAGACATTGATTGAGGTCAAGCATGCTCGCCTAAATAAGCTTATGATGGATTAGATACATTTTCCTACAAAGAAATGTTCAACTGCTATTCATTTTATGATTTATTTGCTTGCTATCAACTTATAATAGTAGTCCTTCTCTTGCAACTTTGCCTTGACTAAAGAGGCCCAAGAACATATAAAGGCTCGAGCTAATTGAGCTAGAAAGGCATTCTTATGAGTGTCGATTACTAGTTGGGCCCTCTATCTGAGTGTGGTATCTAGGGGAGCACATGCTATTATGGAAGGAAGGTTCTGACACATGTCCAATGCCTAAGGATCCTCCCAAGCACATGTTTTGGGGTGCAAGCCTCATGACGAGGTGTTGTAGTGAGCTTTGGATGGGCAACTTAGAGAGGAGCTCATAGCCAACATTGGGGGGACAAGATATTGATGGAGACATCTTTGATCATCGAGATCTCTATGCTTTAAGCATGTATTTAGTTGTTCCCTCAATTCAAGGCCCATATGGGGACTGTGTTATAAAGAGGCATTCATGGCACGAGGATGTAGGGGTAGGTACTCAAACCAAAAACTTAACCAAATTTTGCTAATTTGAAAATTCAGTTCAGTTTAATTGGTAATTTAGTTAAATTCAATTCAGTTTGAAATTTTGAAATTTTGATTAGTTCAATTTGCTATAATTTTAAAAATTTTAGAAAATTGAACCAAACAGAATTTCTATTTACATATGACAAATTTTTATTTTATTTTTTATTTTCTTAGAAATTTTGTATAAGAATTGTAATATTTATTTGTCTTGAAATTTTGTTTTTTATTAGGATTTTATTGCACTATATATCTCAAAATTTTATTTATTTTTAAGATGAAAATTTATTTTTAAATAATATTTTGACTTTTTCCTACTAATTTGTGTTTTCAAATAAAATTTTTAAAATAGTCTAAATCAAAAAATTGAATTGAAATATTTTAAGTTGATTCGATTTGGTGTTATATATTATTTGGTTTAGTTAGGTTTTAAAAATATAAATTTTGGTTTTTTGGTTTTAATTAATTCAATTTAGTTCGATACGATTTGAGTTGATGCCTACCCTTTTGAGGTCGCATTTAAAGCAGATGACGTTTGAGTGGTATCGGCATAGGGGAGATACAAGTAGGCTCAAACAGTTAAGACATTAGGCTTGGAGCTCTGTGATGGTAGGCAAGTTGGATCCATTTTCGGACAACTTAATGGAGGCCTGTCACTCCTTACTCATGGGCTCTTAATGACACTAAAGTTGTTTGGCTTGCTTGTTCCTTCAAGCTTAACACTACTACAAATTTCAATATCGTTACTCTTTTCATACTTTCATGTTTTCACTTCTTACTATTTTTATCCCTTTTGACTTTATGTTTATGAAGATTCCTCGTGTCTAGGATGAGACTTGATCACCACATTAAAATAGATATACATGTAATTGATGCATAAGATATTGGAAAGTAAAATATGAATTCATGTTGGCATGTTTATGTGTGCTAGTGCATGTGTGTCCTAACCACCTTAACAACGTATTTATAGGAAGAGAAGATCTAGCAGAAGGATCGAGAGCTTCAAGAGATACACACTAAGCTAGCGAAGCTTCAGGCCAATATAGAGTCACTTAATGTAGAGGAATTCAAGTATGAGGGGTCTTTCAAAGATGAAGAGGACTAGGCCATCATAATTGCCCATTTGATTGCTTAGGCTTTATGTTTTTTTTTTTTTTTGGATCATAGTGATTCATAAGAACTTGGATATGTTTATTAATTTGTAATATAGTATTTGGTGTATTTTGACCCATTTTTGCTTTGATATTTAGGACACTTATAGGGTTTTATGCTTGAGTGCCCTAATTTTGTTAAACTATGTAATTTAGCCATAATATATGCCATTTTTATTTTTTGATAATTTATGTGCATTTTTGTGGAGGATGTGTTGGATTTCTTTGTCTTTTATGTATATGCGCTCCTATAAATATGTTCAAAACAAGCCAAACATCAGAACACAAAAGGGACCTTTACAGATCTTCCTCAATCAAAGAGGTTTATATATAACAAAAAGTTGTTTAGAATGACCAAGAGTTGTTTGTATAGATGACTAGGTAAGTCTGTACAAGCAACTTAACTATTCATAGTTGTCAAGTATTATTTACCTTCTCTCTTCTTTTTAAGCCACCTTTTTCTTAATTCTTGCACTCTATCTATAATTTTTTAGTTCTCAGCCATATCTAAAGTATTTTTAAGGTTTCTTCATACCCTAAATTGGTCTAATCTTCCTTTGGTGGATTACAAAGTCCTTTGATATCTCTCATATGTCAAACTCAACCTCATCTTTTTATAGGCAGCGTGATTATTGGGACCCCATTTATCCATTCTCTCCACTTTAGTAACATAGAGATATGCCCACTTTTTGAGGAGTTTGGTGCCATTAACGAAGACCACGTTACTAGTGCTAACAAAATTGCACTATTGTGCCTAAATTATCCATATGTTTGAAAGATGATTTCCATTTGCTTGACAATAAGGTGCCCCTATGCACTTTAGGAGAATAAAAGATATTATAGTTTACTTTGTTCATTCCATACCCCTTGAGGGATTATGTTAAGGATACCCAATCCCGTATCTTAGTAATCATTTTGATGGGAGAGTTTCTACTCCTTAAAAATCATAGGAAAAAATTGACCTTCAAATCTTGCAACTCCTTAAGGAGATTGAGTTAAGTAAGACTCCATTCCTTGTGATTCTTGGAGAGTCCATTAGGGGCTTAGATAAGGTGGCCCTAAGTGTCAACGATTGTTTTATGGGTAATCTGTTACTACTTTAGGTGAATGCCCCTTATAGCATTTTGTTATTATTATTTTCCTTTATTCTATTTCTTTTTTCTTATATCTTATTTTTATCCCTATTTTTGTTTTTTCTGCTTTAACTTTTATTTGGACCACCCTTATGGATTTTTAATCCAACAAGTTGCTTGTTTTTTTATTAGGCTACCTTTCTAGATTTTCAACCTAACAAGTTTTGATGGAGATTAAGGTGTTAGCCCAAGATCCATTGTAAAGAACTGGAGATCCAATGAATATAGCAAGAATAAAAGGGATGAAAGAGGCTTTGCAAGGATTAATCATAAAAAGACAAAAGAAAGAGGTTCTTCTTAAAGATATCAAGGAATCACTAAGATTAATTACCTATCTTTGTGTTCAAGATTATGGAGAAGGCTTAACATGTGAAGAACAAAGCGTGGAGTCAATTCCAAAGCAATTTGGTGCATTTTAGAGCTAATTTAGACCAAACTGCCTTAAAGATGAAACTTTAAGGACCAATTGGAATTTTGATCAAAAGCTGAGCAGCATTCTACTAAGGATGCGATAAAACTTGCAGCCTTCGAGTCCTCTTTTGAAATCCCATTGTCATAGGCATGATAAAAGCCACGACATGCAACTCGTTCAATTCTAACACTGTGTTTTAGCTTAAAACTCAGATAAATTTAAACATTTTTTAGTTGTTTGCTTCCTAATTAGTTAAGATACTTATCTAAAATGAGTTTTCAGCTTAGATATGACTTCGAATAGGAAGTTGAGACCTTTTTTATTTAGAAAAATTCATTTTTTAGGCTGTTTAAAAGCCATATTTGTGTAATCCGAGTTAACAACTTTTATCATTAATAAAACTATGGGCAAGTTTTTGCTTTGTTTTCTTATGTTCTTGGTTGAATGTAAAATCTAAACTTACCAAAAGGAGTGATAAACCTTTGTGGCATCTTCCTTATGGTTTTAATTCAAACACTAACTTTAGTTATAGCTTTCTTGGGCAAAGTAACAAATCAAATAATGGGTTCCTATGGCAGGTCGCCTCGCGAGTTCTTTATCAAGATTTTTTATTTTTTATTTTTATTTTTTTAGATTAGCTGTATGAGAGGCTATACTTATTGGAGGGTCTTACTACGGGTACAAGATAGTATTTCCTATAGCATCATTTGAATCATTGCTTTATGAGACCTTCTATTAAGGCTAAGTGGATTATGCGATTGTCTAAATATTTGGCTTTGACATTTATTGGGTCTATCCATGATGGAGGTTGATTAGAGTTACTTTGAGGTGTTGAACTAGGATAATTAATCCTAGGTTTAAAACCTCTTTTGATCTTGACAAAGTAGATTGATCATCACTAATGTTTCAAATAAGTGTTGATTTTGCAGAATTGAATCATTCCCTCAAGAAGAAATAAAGAAGTTGAT
>CATIWR010133289.1:0-19516 GCA_949677035.1 Omphalea diandra | reverse complement strand
AAAGTAGGTAAAAGACAACGACTATATTTTCCTGGTGAACTAATAAAAAGCTGCCACGTGGACTAGCCGTTAGACACAAATGGGGTTTCCTTTGAAGAATTTGGATTTCGCGACCGCGAAAGGCAGTAGCGATCGCAATTTTATCCTGACAAGCATTTAATGCAAAATCTGTCAAACATGTCTCAAAGATTTGATGAGCTATGATCTACAACGTCTTTTTGGTGAAGTTTGGCTATAAATACTCCACCAAACAACCATGAAGAAGGTTGTTAAGGAATTTATTACAAGTGATTAAAGCTCTCAATCTTTGCTACTCATTTTCTTCATCTTCTTTATAAGTGTTAGGTGTGAGCATTAAACACCAAGTTGTAAGGTTTTGTGTTAGCTTGTAAAAACACTTTTAGAAAGGTTTAAGTGTGAGCCTATTAAAACACTTGAGTGAGGTTTTGTGTTAGCCTAGAAAACACTTTGTTGTAAGGTTGTGTGTTAGCCATCAAAACACAAGTTGTATAAGTTGGGTGTGAGCTTGAAAACACCATTGATATAGTGAAATACCTAATTAAGTGATTGGGGAGTGGACGTAGGGTCAATTTTGCCCGAACCACTATAAATTATTTGTGTCTCTATTGTTCTATCTTCTTCCCTTTATCTTTGTTTTTAAAATTTTTATCCACCAATTCAACCCCCTTCTTGGTGCCTAGGGACAACAATTAGCATTTGTTCCCTGTTAAAATATAGTGAAGATTGTAAAGATGTGTTGGCTTTCTATTTAGTAATCCATAGATGCATCCATATGCTTGAAGCTGACAACACATACATGTTATATTTTATTTCACAAGCATATTGAAGAATTCTATGCGTAGTAAATGTGTAAAATGTCTTATTTATATTTTTATGCATGAAGAATTTAATTTATATAAGAATTTGTTTATATTTTATATGTGTAATTATATTCTAAAGGATATTTTGTTATGTTATAAAATCTTACGATTTTGATTCTAGGGTCTTCTACCGATTATAGAGTAGAAAAGTGAGTTTGACAACCTTGTATATAACTCAAAGAACAAAACCATTAAAATAAAATATATGTAAGACAAACAAAATATCAAATGATATATCCACAAAAAATAAAATAAGAATAAAAATATATAAAAAACAATAAAAATACCATTAAACTATCTAATTAAGAAACAAAATTCATGCATGCTATTTACAATAGAATTAAAAAAAAAAAAAATAAGAGAATGGTATATACAATAAATTCTTATGAAAAAAGTAAAAAAAAAAAATACTATATATTTCAATATATTACTTAAATAATAATAAAAATCTAATTAAAACCTCTTACTCTAACAAATTCATACATCGCACAAGCATCAAACTAGTATAGAATAGTAAAACTGTAAACAACAGAAATAAGTGGAAGCAATAAACAATAAAATTAGAATGATGTAGCATGACTTTTAACAAAAAAGCAACAACAACCAAATAACAATAGAAGCATCAAAGAAGCCTATAGAATAAGAGCAACTAAAATAGCAAGAAATGGAAAATAAAAACATAGCTTTATTGCAAAAATTTAGTATTAAAATGAAACAACATATTAAAAAAGAGTCATTATTGAGTATGGTTTTATAAGAAATATCGGAAATGGTTCAAAAAATAATAATAACCTAACCTTTTCAATTCTTTTTTGTCTTTTTAATTAGATTAATAATCAACATTAACCTTTTTCTTCTTTTAATATTCTTTGTTCGGTGCAAACAAAACCAAACTTAAAAAATATATATATACACAATGTAAATTTAATTTTTCTAAAATTCCACTAAGTTAGTTATACAAAAACCTAATGAAATGCAAAAATCCAATAAAATAAAGTTAGCTTTTCTTTATTTTATTATGCAAAACTCCAACAAAATGTAAAATAAAAAATGGAATTGAGTCTCCATATAACTCAAACAAATGAAGTTTCAATTACTTTCTATTATTAAAATAAACAAATTGAAACGAGTTGAGTTTCTTACAATAATTATAAAGTTTTGCTAGAGAATCCTCAAGCCTAATATTTTAAGAAGAATCAATTTAGATAATTTGAAATTTATACAAATATTTGAAAGATCGAGTTGATTTCATACCTAGGTAGAGATGAGCATTAAGTGAGTTAGTTAGCTTGTAGAACCAGAAGGATGAAAAACTAAAAGGAGGCAAAGAGAAAAATATAATACAAAAAAAATATAAAGATAAGAATCTTAAATAAGATTCTTATCTTATAAATAAGATAAGAATCTTATTTATAATTTTAATTGAAAATGCCTTTAAAATATATTTTTTAATATCTTTCCTTTCAAAAAAATGGGAGAATAAATTTAGTGAGATCTAGAAAAATATTTATTGTTCACATTTCATTATTCTCTTTTCCAAAATGCTACCAACATGGAAAATTTAATTCCTCACTTTTTTTTTTTTTAATGTTTTCAATTTTCTCTCCTTCTCAATTAATGTGTAAGTCTATTAGCTGTTGTTTTTGTAATATATTTGTATAATATAGAACATGCGATGGATCTATTGTTTGAGATACATTCAAGATTAGCAGATTTTGGAATGATTATTGAAACAATGATATGGATATGCTTTAATATTTTTTTACTTTTAAGAAAATCTTGTACCATTATAGTCATATCATTCTCAACCACATTCCAAAATTTTTTAAAGAAGTTACTATTGCATCCATTAGGGCCAAAAGCCTTATTCTCACCAATCCCAAACATTGTCTACTTAATCTTTATAGCATCAAGTATATCACAAGTAAGTGTACAATCACTCTTTATTAAAATAGCCTTCATGCATTACTATTTCAATTACATCTTTATGTTCCATAGTTCACCCGAATAGCTCCTTATAATAATTGACTAGGACTTCTTTAATCTATTGTAGCTTAAGTAATACCTTCTCATCAGGAAGTTTCATCTTATTAATTATGTTATAAGCTCTTATCCACTCCATTATACTGTCCAAAATTCTTATATTAGTATTCTTTAAAGAAATATATTTATATTATATTTGTATTTTAAATAATTTTTCTCTTGACACTTGATTTTATTTGTTCTTTTTTATTAGAGTAACGTTATAATCTATTTATTGAAGGGATTTTGAAGTATATCTGAGAGATTTAGAAGCTAGGAGAGTATAAAATCTATCTAGAAGCACCTTAAGCTTAAGTGAAAATCTAGAAAGAGGGAAGGGGGAGTCAACAATGTCAACACATGTTTTTTGGGAGTTCCAAGGTGTATTTTTTTTTTTTTTTTTTTTTTTTTAGGATTGAAGCTATAGACTTATATACACGAGGTGTGTTCGCATATGCAGAGGTGTATATGGTTTCACCTTTAACCTTACGTTGGTGGAACATGTAGATATATGCAAAAACATATATAGATAGATGAGTGAAATATGTAATACGTGTGTCCAGGCCTAAAGCACTAAAATGAGTTTTACATTGGGCTTACACCTCATAAGCGTTTTTTTCCCATTATCTTAGTGTTATTATTGGTGATTTAAGTTTACTTTTATGTGGAATATAAGTGTTAAGTATTCATGATAGTCAAAGTTTTTGCTTTACAAAATTGGACTGTTAAGGTATATCATAACCTTTTGATTTTGCTAAATAAGCTAGAGTGTGTAGATAATTTATGTGATCTTACTTTGATTACTTTGAAGAATAATATAGATTATGGAAAAAATCGTTCTAGGTGTTGTAAGAGTTAATCGAAAAATATATCTAAATATATTTCACGAGCTAAATCTAAGCAACATGATTGACCTTTTAATAAGTTTTAAAAGCTATATATACTTTTTTAAAATTTATAAGTGTAGACATTTCAATCTCAAGAATCTTGCATCTACAATAATTCATAATTTTAGATTTATTTTTATGTATTTTGCATATTATAGTTCAATGTCATACAGTTCATATTTGTCTTTACCTACAAATTATATCAAAACTCAAGTGCATAAAGAGGAAGTGCAATAGTCAATCATGTTTTTTACTTTTTACCTCCATCTCCGAATGATTTTTAAATTTTAAATTAGAAATATATTTAATTAAATTCTAAGAAAATTATAATTTTAAAATTTTGAAATAAATCTATTTTTAATCCTTGCATAATTAAAATCTTTTTATAAACAAAGTTACAAATATTTGGAAACATACTGTGCAATGGCAGGTTAAACAATATATATATATATATATACACACACATACACACACACACACACACCAATATAAATATAAAATTTTAAATACAAAATTAAATAAATATATTTTAAATTTTTTTAAAAAATAATATACAACAATCCATTAAGTAGTTTTTAAAATTAGAAAATAATTTTTTATCATATAATGCATATTAATCATAAATATAATAGTGATTTTATTTAAAAGTTAAAAAAATTAGACATAAGTAATAGCGATAAAATTTAAATAATAAATAAATAAATAAAAAATAAAAATATTAAATAAAAATATCATTAAAACAAGCACTATTTTTAAAATAAAAACAAACATTATATTAAGGTTAATATAAAGCTTAGCAATATATTTATTTTTATTTATAAAAGTAAAATTTATTAATGAAAAGTATTAAAGCGATATTTTTAAGTAAAAATTATTAGATAAACGACCAACTATTAAAAAGGCTCCTTAAAAAGAAAAACAAACATCTTTATTCCCATATTAAATCCAACTATTAGCTTTACTAAAAAAACTAAAAAGCCCAGATTGGCGGAAGTCGCAAGCCCAGGCTAAATTAGTTGAGCCCATCGAAACATAGAATAAAGCAAATAAATGAATAAATAAAATTCTTCCGAATCAGAACCGTCATATTCTTGGTCTTCAAACGTAATAACCATTATTTGATTTATATGCATCCTCATTCCTAGGGTTTAATCGGAGAGAGAGAGTGGTAGACGGATAGAATCCATCAAATTCCGGCCAAAGCTCTAGTTATCCAGCGCCTGCGATTGTACTCTCTGTTTTCCCAGTCGTCAGCAAGCAACCGACGTCGTTTTTCGATTCCAGTATCATTTTCTATTTCGTGGCGTTTTTTCCTTTCCGGTGACAGCAAGGAGAGCCCTCTCTCAACTGCTTCTTACCTCCTACCTTTTGAGCTTTGATCAGTTAGAGTAAGTTGAATTCCAGCGACTCATCACTCTTTCTTGATTTGGAAGTGGCTTGGAGCATTTGCAGTTATATTTTTTCATGACTATGTTAATTTGGTTTTAATTTTAAATGGCTATAGGTAAAGAAAGAAAAGGAAGGGAGAGATGGCAGACAGGCTGACACGTATAGCAATCGTGAGTGCCGATAGATGCAAGCCCAAGAAGTGCCGCCAAGAATGCAAGAAGAGCTGCCCCGTTGTCAAAACTGGTAATTTTTTTATTCATTTACTTATTTTTCTTCATGATATTAGTCTTTTTTCGAATTTAGATGAAGATGATTTTTTTTGGGCTTGGTGAATTAGAGTCTGTTTCATGATTTTCTTTTTTGTCCTTTAGTTTTGAAAAAGAAAAAATCTTGAGTGTTTTTTCTATAGATTACTAATTCATATATATATATATATATATATATGTTTACTCAGGGAAATTGTGTATTGAGGTTACTCCTGCATCGAAGCTAGCTTTCATCTCTGAGGAGCTGTGCATTGGATGTGGTATTTGTGTTAAGGTTAGTAAATTCTGTTGGACAAGTTTTTATTTTTAAGTTTTCTTATGACTTTGTGCAAAACTGACTGTTAATGGATCTTTTAATGCAGAAATGCCCATTTGAAGCAATTCAAATCATCAACTTGCCAAAGGATTTGGATAAAGATACAACCCACCGTTATGGTCCAAATACGTTTAAATTGCACAGGTGTTAATGATTATATGGCTTACTAACTTAGAGAATGTCTATTTATTTTACAAAGCCATTTTTATAGTTAGAGAGTTTATGGAAAAAGGCAGACATAGTCTTCTGCGAAAAGAAGCCAGGGCTTGTTTGATGATGTTTCCTGGATAATAGCTGCTTCTGTTAATGAGCAGTTGGGGATTTTCCGTGGCATAAAGTGTATGTTTTCATGCAGAAAAGAGAATAATCCTGTTGATTCTCTTATTATTTTCTTATTAGTTTGGAGGAAATGAAATGGTACAGAAGAAAAAACCCCCTCTATCCTCACAGGCAGTGGGATTAGGAGCTAGAATCCTTCTTTTTTGATGCAGTGGATGTGTCTTTAGTTACCTTTTGGTGATTTTCTCTTGCAAATAACTACTATACTCTCGTACTTGCTCTGCCATGGTACATTGAATGATACTTTAACCTACCAAAAATTTGTGGAATTGTGTTTTATGCATTTTTGATATAGCATAAATTTACAATTTCAGGTTACCAGTCCCTAGGCCTGGACAAGTTCTTGGTTTGGTTGGAACAAATGGCATTGGAAAGTCCACTGCCCTCAAAGTTTTGGCTGGCAAACTGAAACCGAATTTGGGTCGTTTCAATGTAATATTCATTTATGATTCCTACATTATGAATTCATGTTCTCTTTTAACCTTTTTTGGAATCTTCTTTTTTACTTTCAGAATCCTCCAGATTGGCAGGAAATCTTGACCTACTTCAGAGGATCAGAGTTGCAGAATTATTTCACGCGTATCCTGGAAGATAATTTAAAGGTACTTTTACATTTTTTGGACATGGTTGAGGGTACTTAAAGTTGTATTGTTGTTTGATATTGTGCCATCTTAAAAAGAATCAAGTTTCTGTATTCTCAATGTTATGCACATGTCTTTTTAATTCAGCTTTCTTGGCCCTATCTTCACTGTTCTAAATAGTTCTATTAAATGTGGACTATGATTATGTAACTGTATTTTGCTGATAGGATTGTGGCTATGCGGACTGTTTAGTAAATTTATAAGAGTTTAAAATTACAATTTGATTTTCATGTGGGATCTATGATGCATACATGACAAAATTATTATGTCAACAATGAGGTCCACTTTTTCCTCTCTACTTGGAATCACTTAGTTGCAATTAAATGCAGTGTTTTCTCTCTATGATGAGTCATTCTTTACTATTCCAGTTGCATGCATTCTTAGCTGTGCTTTGCTTTATTGTCTTTACTTTTCGCTTTACAGGATCTTTTTAACTTCAGTTCTCAGTGAAGGGTGAGCAACATCATGAATATGGTGATCATTGAATGCTTGGAACTTATTTTATAGCTTTAATGCATACTAATCTTGCAATTCGTGTTCGATTTAGTGTACTTTTTGTGTATAGTTATGTGATGCATATGTTTGGATGATGTTGACATATTATTTCCTAACATATGTAATTGCTATTTTTCATGTTCAGATTTTTCAATGAGTTCTTAGGTTTTTTCCCCATCTTAATCTTCAATATTGTGACAAGACGACTTATGTTGTGGCTCACTATATGAAAGTCCAATTTGCTTACATTCTTTTTTGTACTTTTTATTTTGCTCATGAAAGTAGGATCAGTTGGAACGTGTTAAACAATGTTTATCTTGTGAACCCTGTGTGATTAGTTTACATTCGCCTTTTTCTTTCTAAAACATGCTCATGTTCAACAGGCCATCATAAAGCCTCAGTATGTTGATCACATTCCAAAAGCAGTCCAAGGCAATGTGGAGCAAGTGCTTGACCAAAAAGATGAAAGAGATATGAAAAAAGAACTTTGTCGAGAGCTTGAGCTGAATCAGGTTATAGATCGTAATGTGGGTGATTTGTCAGGTGGAGAGCTCCAGCGATTTGCTATTGCTGTTGTTGCTGTACAGAATGCAGAGATATATATGTTTGATGAACCTTCGAGTTATCTTGATGTCAAACAGAGGCTTAAAGCTGCTGAAGTTGTCAGATCTTTACTAAGACCTAATAGGTAAGTTCTTTTTGTTCCTTCGAATTTTTGTGTTGTCCCATTCTGAGTTGACTGAATCGGTTCCAATATTGTTTCAGCTATGTAATTGTGGTGGAGCATGACCTTAGTGTCCTGGATTACTTGTCGGACTTCATTTGTTGCTTATATGGGAAACCAGGAGCATATGGAGTTGTAACCCTTCCTTTTTCTGTTAGAGAAGGAATTAATATATTCTTGGCTGGATTTGTTCCCACTGAAAATCTTCGATTCCGAGATGAGTCTTTAACCTTTAAGGTGATTCATCACGCTCTGTGTGTGTGTGTGTTCCCCCTGGGTGGTCCTCCCTTCCTCTATCTGACATACATAAATTGTCTTTTCTAGGTTGCTGAGACTCCACAAGAGAGTGCTGAGGAGATTGAAACATATGCAAGATACAAATATCCAACCATGACTAAAACTCAGGGCAATTTTAAGCTTCGTGTGATTGAGGGTGAATTTACTGATTCTCAGATAATTGTTATGTTGGGTGAGAATGGGACTGGGAAGACAACATTTATACGTATGCTGGTACTTCTTGTTAAACATCATTCTCTTTTTCTTTATTCCTTTTTAACATGAAATCTTCTACCTATTGAACAATTTATTTTATTGCCAAAATATGTAGGCTGGCTTATTGAAGCCTGATATTGTGGAAGGTTCTGATGTCGAGATACCAGAGTTTAATGTTTCTTACAAGCCGCAGAAGATCAGCCCGAAGTTCCAATCTACTGTCAGACACTTGCTACATCAAAAAATCCGTGATTCATATACACACCCTCAGTTTGTGTCAGATGTCATGAAGCCGCTTCTTATAGAACAACTAATGGATCAAGAAGTAGTGAATCTATCTGGTGGGGAATTGCAAAGAGTTGCTTTGTGTCTCTGCCTTGGAAAGGTGATCACTTCTAACTTATTTTGGTAATGCAATAATTTATTTTTCTGAAATGAAAACACAGCTGACTCCATTGGTGATGTTTTAATTCATTTTGTTATATTCTATTTTTGTTGTTGATTCTATTGCTCTCATGCATGAGTGGCTGATGGATTGAACGGGCTTTGCAAAAAAATATGTTGCAAGCAGGTTGGCTTTCGCGTAGGTTGTTTGGAATGCTTGTTGGGATGGAGAACTTTTGGGTTGGGTGTCGTAAAGTGTTTCTCAACTTAGGCTCTTTTTCTTTCGCGGAAAATATTTTTCTAGAAAATAGTTTTGTTATTTTCTGATGTTAGGTGCATTTAGAAAAACTGGTCAACAGAAAATCTTTTTCTGGCCAATAGAAAATTAAGCCACTTTTAAAGGAAAATGACTTCTTATTCTCAATAGAGGAAGTTATTTTTCGGATTTTGACAAATTTATCTAAATAAACAATAAATTGTATAAACATTTATATTTATTATCACTAATTATTCTTAACTACCGACATCTATTACTGATCATTATTGGTCAGTTGTGATAGCCGACGATAGGTGAAATCAACAAAAAATTTTTATTATAACAATAAATATTATAAATATGAAGTGCTTGTAGACTAAATTTTATTATAATTTTATAAAAAAATTAATATTTTTATAATGTGTTCTAAACATCAGAAAATATGTTTTTCAGAATATTTTCCATAATTAAGTTATTTTCCGTGAAATAAACGGAGCCTTATATGTGGTCTTTCTATTGGATAAAAAATGTCATTTTCTTTCAAATGAGAAAAAGTGTTTTTAGGATAATTTCACAAAGTTCTGTCTACGTGCCCTCTGAACTACTACAAAAACCAAGGAGCATGTTCTAATTGGGTCTGACCTATTATGCATGGGGACTTATGTCTTGTATTGGACACGCCAAAAGCTTGTCAAGCAAATAAATAATGTTCTAAACCAAATAAGTATGACATTTTAAGTGGTGTTTGATATGGCTAGGTAGTGGAAGCATTTTGTGAGGCCTATATTTTTCCCCTCGTTTGGGTTTAGTTGTGGTTAGTCAGTCACAATTGCGCATTATATGGAAAGTTTGACCCTCTAATGAGTTTGTTTTGTTTGGGATTCTTTAAAAATTGCTATTTTCATAAGATTTTTACACATATATTAAATTGGTTTTAGAGAGTCTCCATTGTACAGTGCACTATGTGTCTTTCTGCTGCATTTCTTCTCTTTGTAAATTTGCGTGGCTGTTCCCCAAGGAAATTATTATTAAAGCGCATGCTAAGTTCCAAAATTCCTAAGGATCCATCAGCTAGATGAATGCACACTTTCTTCTATTTGGAAGCATCATTCTTGCTGAATATCTCGTGTTATTTTAATCTTTTTATGTCAGATTTTAGAATAGTGAAAAAAGACAAGAGAGGTAGACTAAGTAAAGCTTCTTTACAAGTGTATCTAAAGTTTTTCAGATTCCCAGCTTTCTTATTTCCTTTTTTCTAGTCCAAATCACTCTATTCTCAAGATTTAGGTGGAACCTAGAATATGATTTTTTTTTTTTTTTAATTCACCTACAGCTACTTGTTCGTTCTTAGGAAGTCAAAACAAGGTTGAAGCACAATGTCAGTGTCCCAATAGAACCACTGATGACCAAAATGGGTTGTTTGCTGATGCCAACCTAAATCTGAATCCATTCAAGCATCTTCATATGGTGAAGTGCAATGTGAGAATGGATCTCTTTTCCAGCCCACATTGAAGCATTTGTTAAGCATAGCGAAAAATTTTGCTATACCCATGCAATCATTGTACCTAATCCTCTTTTGCCTAAGCCTAATTTTCCCCAATGCATGAAGCAAAAATACTGGCAGGATCTCTGATCATCCTGTTTTAATCTGTGTGGCTGGAGGCACTGGGATTTAAGATTTAAAATATTTTATGTTACTATACCCATGCAATCATGGTACCTAATCCTCATGTGCCTGGGCATCATTTTGTCAATTGGATAAGCAAAAAATAGTGGCAGAACACCTTATCATTCCTGTTCTAATCTTCAGTGGTTTGAGGCAGTTAGATTTAAGATTTCAGGTAGTTTGTTGCTTTAAATTATGCATCGTTAGCTGGTTTTTGTGCGGAGCCCTCAATACCTTTGCAGTATCTGTGTGACTCTAAAGCACACATCTTTGAACATGCTAGTGATGACCTTAAATTGTATATAATTCTTGAAATTTATGAGTTAAGTTCTGAATTCACTTCTTTCCTTTCTTTTTATTTTTTATTTTTTAATTTCCTTCAGCAGTTTGTAACTGATTGTGCTTATGATTCTTAGTTTACGTGGTGAATGTTATTGGCTTGAATTAAAAAAAAAATTGCCTAAGGCAGATTAGCCTGGGAATTGAAAGTAGTTACATGGGTTAAATTGGCAATGCTGTTCTCGGTAACTGGATTCTTGAGGGATGCCAGTTCCTTACACTTGTTGCTTGTGGTTTGTTTGTGAATTAATGACTTGTGACCGGATTTTTTGTAACTGTGACAAGAGCCAAGCCAATGTGGTTTCTTACTCGGTTTCCCTGTTCTTTATGTTAATATTGTAAAGATTTAATCTTCGCCCTATTTAATGCAGCCTGCAGACATTTATCTTATAGATGAACCAAGTGCATATCTGGATTCTGAGCAGCGTATTGTTGCTTCAAAAGTCATAAAGAGATTTATCCTTCATGCAAAGAAAACTGCATTCGTAGTAGAGCATGACTTTATAATGGCAACTTACCTTGCTGATAGAGTTATTGTATATGAGGGGCAGCCTTCTTTGGATTGTACAGCAAATTCTCCACAGTCATTGTTGACTGGAATGAATCTCTTCTTATCTGTAAGTATCTATTGTTCATAGTTTAAAGAGAAAGTAGAAAAATGAAGTTTCTCATGGAGGGAATATTTCAATTGAATCATTGTGATTTTTATTGTGGGTTTACATGGTTCTAGTTGGCCATTTACATATAAATTGTTTTGGTTCTGATTGTGACGGGCGAGATATCAACCAGCGAACCAAACTAATTAAGTTTGTTCCAATAAGTTTATAACCCTTAATTTTGATTCGGCTAAGATTGATTTGAATTTTATATTCCACATCTCTAAATTTAATTATAGTCATTTCTAACACATGGTTTTGGAAGTCTCATCCTGGAAACTCTGCTTCTATTAGAAGTATGGGTCCCCACCCCCGCCCCCCCAGACCTTCAACTATGCCTTACTTGAATCTCTTGTTGTTTTTTAACCATTTGTCCTAATTTTTGCAATTAAAATTTTACATTTTTCTATTTTATGTGCTCTCTCTTCTCACAGTTTCCTTTTGTTGCACCTGATGCAGCATCTAGATATCACATTTAGGCGGGACCCTACTAATTATCGACCCAGAATCAACAAAAAGGACTCAACCAAGGACAGAGAGCAGAAGTCTGCTGGGTCATATTATTATCTGGACGACTAATGTAATTATTGGCAGGTTCACAGTTTTGATTGTTGTCAACCTGTTATTTGCTGGGTCATCCCAGATATTGACCAGGTTTTTTCATTTTATTTGCTGTTTTGTTTATGCTGAGCATAGAGGCGTCAAGTTATTTTTCAACTCCACGAAGTTATTCAAAGATGATGACAAAATTGGCGGATCTCCTGGCTGTTGAAGAAATAACACTATCCTTTTCTAATTGAAGCTGCAGATCATTTATGATGCAGCTTCACCATGTTATTTTCCTTGTAGTGTGTTTTGTGTTCACCAGTTTCAGTTAATGATATTAGATGAGTGAATCTTAGTACTCATGTATGAGCATTTGTATTTGACTAGATTTTCAAAAATTAGAGGGAGGAGAAAATAGAGTTAAAACTCAGTTATTGAGGTTAACTTTGTCTTTCAAGATTTGGAAGATTTATTTTGAAGATTACATTTGAAAATTTTCTCATTCAACTTATATTGATTGTTGTGAAAGCCGCCTTCAAATAACTCATCAAAGAGTGTTAAACAGTTCTGCTGCAATTGTTCTAGTTCTAGGCCTTGGCCGTTGTTTAATATTTTGGTGGGAAAAAGAATTGTATGTTGGCACATGTTAAAGTATCGTTTTGGGTTGTGTGCGTCTTCATCCGCCATTATGGGCTGGTGTTTTACACAAATTTTCATAGAAGTAGATAGTGATTTGGAAAAAAAAAAAAACTGTCATTAACACCTGATATCTCTTGAGGGTTTTTGTTTTTTGGTTAGAAATAGTAATATCATTAAATCATTAAGGCAAAACAAAAGGACAATTTAGAAGGCTAATGAGTTTTTGAGGGAAATTAGTGACCTGAGTAAAAGAGACTCCATTTGAGAAGTATTTTAGCTAATCATCTTAGAAGCTTATTGTTAGTATTGTTTACACTTTTAGCATTGAACCATGACAATGAAGAGAGTCTCTCCTTTGCTTGGGTTATAAGACAATTAAGAGTAAATACAAAAATTGGATAAGTTGATTTGAGATGTTAGGTTAAGAGCTATTAATAATAACTGAGCTTTCCTTTTGTTTTGATTTTGCCATCTTCAAACAAGTGAGTCCATCAATAATAGCTTTCCTTTTGTTTAGATTTATAAGGCCCAGACCAACTTGCTCAGTAGAGGGGTTGAACTTGGCAGCAATAAAAAGAGCACGCTGGAATTGAGATGTTTGATCCTCATGTTGCCTAACTACCTGCATGGTGCTTGTATGCACAATAGGAAAACCCAAAGAAAGAAATTCATCAACCATTTTATCAGCTTTTCTAGCCATCATGATATGTTCATTAACTTGGGAATTATGCGTTATAGCATTTCTAGATAGCTAAATAACTTAGAGCATAAAACCAATTTGAGTCCACATGAGGTCATTCACATAAGATTTTTAGGCTCTAATCAGGCTATCAAACTAGTCCTTTATGGATAGAGACAGATGAATAGATGGTTTGTATTGGAGCTTATAAGCAAAGCACACCTACTGAGCAAAGTCACATCTCAGAAACAATTGTTCTGAGATATAACGACAACATTCATGCCTCTCTCTTGAAGAATCAACCTAGTAGGAAGGTTGTCCCTCATTAATTTTCATAAGAAAATGGTAATTTAAGGGGGAAGAGTAATACTCCAAATGAATTTTTTGAAGGTTGCTTCACTTCTGCTAGAAGAATAACCATTTTGAAAGTTGGAGCTAGAGCTTTGTTTTAGAAGAAAATAGGCATACTTTCACATTAAATTTGCCAAAGACCCCATATCCATATATCAGGAATGTTGGGATGACCCAACGAGGTGCTCTAATGGCAGTAACCTTAAAAAGGGAGAGGAAAGGAAAGATAACGTCATAATACCACTCCCTATCTTTAATAATGTTGCAGACCCTATGAACCATACACTGAGAATTTCTAAGGGAAACTAGTTGGGACTTTAGCAACGTAGGGACCCAAGGATGATCCCAAAGAAAGATGGATTTGCCAAAGGGTGCTTAGCCGCAATAGAAGCCTGGCTGTTCTTCATTCCCATGAGGGTCTAAAACCAGGATTAGCATTTCAGAAAGAACCATTAGGATAGTAGAGGGCCTTCATGGTTTTATCCTAGAGAGAATTGGGTTTAATGATAAGCTTCCGAGCTTGTTTGGCTACCAAAGCTAGATTATAGGTACTCTTGAATCCCATGCCCCTTAATGCTTTTGGCTTAGATAAGATTTTCAAGCTATCCAAGCAGAGCTTTCTGGCGTCAATGTTTTCTTGTCTCCAAAATCTCACTATAATGGAATCAAGTTGGTTACATAACGACTTAGGCAAGGGGGAACAAAAAAGAGTAAAGGAAGGGATGGTTGTTAGCGCTAACCTTAACATAACCCCTTTAACTCCTTGAGAAAGGAAGATGTGGCTCTAATTCTCAACTTTTCTCTTCATTTTATCTGCTACAAATTGAAAGGTGCATTTTTTTTCCTACCACCCCATAAGGTAGGAAGCCCTAGATACTTATTGCCAACTTCGAAGGTCTACATTCTCGTAGATTGTAAGATTTGATCTTTTAAAGTACTTGGAATTAATTTACCAAATATGATAGCAAATTTTCCAAAATTGAACATCTACCCTAAAGCTTCTTAAAAACTAGTTAGCAACTTTTGGCAGTCTTTGCTTATTGGAGAGAGCATGGAGACATATGAAAGTGACATTTACAAACATCAAGTGAGAAAGAGGGGGCATCTCCTATTTAACTTAACTAGTTTCATAAAGTTAGAGGCTATAAAATTTCTCTAAAAGGCAGAAAAAACATTGGTAATAAATAAGAAAAGAAAAGGGGGGTAAAGGATCCTCTTGTCTTAACCCTTTAAGAGGAAAGAAATAGAATGTGGACCCCTCATTAAACATAGTAACATAAGACACTGTGGTTATACATTGCATAAGGATTTGAAAAAAAAATCTCGATGGAAGCCAATCTTAAGTAGAATAACCTTAAGGAATCCTCAGTTCACCTTATGATATGCTTTAGAAATATCCAATTTCATAGCCATTTTAGCATTACTAATGGAGTAAAACTTTTTCATAGCATGCAAGACCTCATACACGACAAGGATATTCTCTTAGATAAATTTCCCTTACACAAAAGTAGATTGACACTCATCCACTAGCTTGGGGAGAAAGGATTTTAATCTATTTACTAGCACTTTGAAAATGATTTTTAACTGACATTACACAAGCTTGTAGGCCAAAACTGATCAATAGAGTTCGGGTGCTTAGATTTAGGGATCAAGACTATATGAGTTTGATTAAGCTTTTCCAATAAGTACTTAGTTTTTAAAAATTGATTACAACCCTATAGATATCTAATTTTATGGTATTTGGTTGAAAATAGCTAGGTACCTATCAGGACTAGGGGCTTTCCAGCCTTTTAATCCAAAGATAGCTTTACTTAATTTCTTTTATTAACACAGGCTTAAGCAACTCAACATTCATTTCTTGAGTAATAGTGAGGGGATACATTGGAAAACAGAATCTTCATTTATAATTCCTTCAGTTTGATAAAGATGCTTAAAGTAAGAAGAGATATGTACCTCAAGCTCCTATGGGGATGAAATCCATATTTCATCGACTTTAAGTGCTAGTATTCGACTGTATCTCCTTCTATTAACAGTGCAGACATGAAAAAATTGTGTGTTTTTATCCCCTTCTTTAAGCTAATAGATTCTTGATCTTTGCTACTAGTACCTTTCTTTTTGGCTTTATGATTTATCAATCTGATTAATAAGGACTTGCTCTTCTTGCTGACTTAAACCCCCTCCTTCCCATTAACATTGAGGATACTCATGAGTTGATTAGTTTTATGCCTTGTATTCCTAATTTCCTGTAAATGCCATCTCCCTAATTGCTTCCCACATTCAAAAAACTTTTGAGAAAGTTGAAATTGATATAAACCTTATATGTCCCATTTCCATGCTTGTTGGATGACCTTGGTGCAATTCTGCTCTTCCAGCCACTTAGATTCAAACCGAAACCTCCTCCCTTTCTTGTATCCTTTACTAAAGAAAAATAAGATTATGGCTTATGGTTAGAGCCATACATGCTACCATAGATAAGAAAGGCATTTTCAAAATTCATATTCCAAGCCATATTATCATATCATCTATTAATCTTCTGTGATATTCTTACTCTTCCTTGCCTCTTGTTAGTCTATGTAAATTGAGGCCCCTTGAAATTCCCTTCCTGTAATGGACAATCATTGTCCAATCTCAAAAGATGTTCAGTTGGGATTGAAATGGTGTTCTGCCTCTCTGCTTATCTTCGCTAGAGTTATTCACGTTAAAATCCTTAATCACTAACGAAGGTCAATTATCCAACGGCCTCAGATAAGCGACTTCATTGAAAATCATCTCCCGAAGTTCATTTTGAGGTTCACCATAAAAGAAAGTTGTGTTCCAAGCTTGAAGGAGGCAATACAACATGCGTGCTGTGTGAATCTAGTTACAAAAGGAACTTAAGATGCTCACTTGCACTTCATTGACTGACTACAAGGCCAATTCATTAGCTACTCCAATTGGTGGAACATAAAAGCTAAAATTGAATCTTATTCTCTTTTTTAACTTCTCCAATAATCACTCGGTTGCTTTGTTTAAAAAAAAAAACAACACAAGAGGGCGATAAGCTTAAAATAAGCTTTGAAGATGACGAAATGTCAGGGCTCGCCCTGGACCCTAATTATTCCAAGCTAAGCAATTCATGACTACTTGGTGGAATTAGGCAAGCCATCATCACCATCAGTTGACAAAGTTACATTGAATTTAGTACCTCTATTAACCTCACCTTGCTCCTGATCATCATTATGCATCAAACTGATATGTAAATCATCTACACCTTCTAGCTCCTCAATCCTGAGTACCTTTGAGGCTTTAGTTAGCTGGTTAAGTTATATTTTTTTGAAAATTTCAAAGTGACTTCCTTTTTCTCTTTTGCATCTAAAGGAGCCAATTCATCCACTATTTCTCCAATTTACATTTCCTCCTTAAAGGCACATTTAATCAAACTAGCCAAACAAGCCAAATGAGGATCAGGGCTATTGACTTTCCGAAACACCTAGTTTTTTTTTGGCATTTAAACCCAAGCCTCTAGATTTAGAAACATCCGACCCAAATAATAAGATGGATTCCCCTTCTAAGGCCTTATAAGAAAGGTGATTCTTCTGACTTGACGTAATAAGGCTCATTTGTTGCTTATCCTTGCTTACATTAGATGTCATTCTTAACTTACATCCATGTAAGGTCTGCCTTTGCCCCTTATTGGTGTTAAGTCATCATATTGCTTCACTGATTTTGCTTCACCCAAGATCTACTCATTAAGGTCTACCCCACTATGTGCCTCGAAGCTCGGTTCCCCTGAATTGCCCTTCTGATATCTTACAATCGGTCCCTTCCATTTGGTTGTAACTCACCTAACTCGTCCCTGTCCTTACCATTATCATCTTTTGAGGAATCATCAACAAAATTATCATCATAGGTCAAGAACTTTGATTTTGGAGGCTTTAATGGACTAGGATTGATAGAACTTCTTAACCATGCTCTGTATTTAAACTTCCCTAAGGCTGAGATTTCTTGGAAATTTTGCTAATCTTGATAAGGAAATAGCCTAATAACATGATCTAAATGACCATAGGAAGTAGAACTCAGGCAGCTTCTCATTTTGGAAGTAAACCCAATCACTCTCATATCGATTTTGCTTGAGATACAATGTGAACTTACTACAATCATTATAAAATCCAATGGGAAGAGGTTACTGAATATCCACCCACACCTTTATTTTCATGTATTGACAATGCCTAACTAATGTTGGACACTCGTTCATTACAATGAAAACTTCAAACATGCGACCAATGGTGATAGCATTATTAAGATTAATTTGGTTTGGTGGAATGTTATGGATCTCCACCAAGAAAGAAGCACGGTTAAACTTGACCTGATCCATTGGGATCTCAATTGGCCATTCCTCAAATAATAGTAGGGATTTAGAAATAAGCCATGGCATGCCCTCCCAAACCAGTTGTTTGTCCTCCTTGTTCTTGAATGTAAGGATAAACATCTGTTTGTGCTTTTGGATCTCAACATCTCCACTCAACTTTCAAATTCTCTATAGCATCATTCTCAGTACCCTTATTGTTATGTTGCGGTTTAAGAGCAGCTTTGCAATCAAAACATGATCTTGATGAAAATCAGTCATAACAAGATTAACTTCCAACTAAAGAGTTTTGCTGTTTACAAGCAGCTTTGCAACCAAAACATGGTCTTGATGAATATCAGTCATAACAGGATTGACTTCCAACTAAAGAGTTATCTCTAAATAATGAGGTTCTCTATTAATGCTACAAGGTTTTGAATATCCAACTTCTAGGATAAAGCCTTCTCTCTCATGATTAATTAACTACCACCACTTGAAGAGGCCATTATTAATGAAGGAGTCATACAACTGTAAAAAAAAAAAAAAAAAAAGGGTCAAACTCTCACTAGTAATAATTGCTCCCAGCTGTTAAACTTCGTGGACTAAGAAACCACTAGAAAAAGCACACGATACAAGAAGTAAAAACCAACAAGTTCAAAAACAACCCATCAACGAATAAAAAAAAGGGTCACTTAGCAGCTTTCAAATGTCTCACCATTTCATACAATTTCCATGAAAGAAAAATTTATCGATGTTAATTCTGATTTCACAATCACAAAATTATGATTTTTAGAGTGCTAAAAATAAAACCCTTACCCTGTTATTGGCAAATTTTCATAGAGAAAAAAGAAAATAAAGAAGAAAAATAAATTTTATTTTCCCTCCTTATTTTTCTCTCTCATGATTGGATAAAAAGGAGGGTAAAAAAATAATTTTTATTTTCCTTTGATTGGATAGCTAATTATGAAAGAAAAGAAAAATAATATGTAATATATTTTCAATTTTACCCTTTATTAAATAACACATTTGAATATATAATTGTATTGTATAATGATAAAAAATAATTACTATTATTTAATTGATTTTATATGTAATTAAAATTTATATAATGATAAATATAATGTTAATACGAACAAATTCTAAAATTATTTTTATATTTGAAATGTTAAAAAAATATATTTATAGATTGGTTTATATTTTTTAAATATTAAAATGTAACAAAAA
>CATIWR010133288.1:0-13963 GCA_949677035.1 Omphalea diandra | reverse complement strand
CTAATCTGGTTATTACTAGTTTACTAATATTTTATTGTGTTATTGGTCTTTTTGGAGAGGAAGTGAGAGACGAGTTAAAATCTTTTTGTTAAATAACGTGTAATACATGGGGTGTTTATATTTATCATATTTAAATCAACTTTACTAATCACTTTATTTAGCCAAATATATAAGCTACTCATTTAAATATTTCGCGATTGATCATTTTATCATTTATTTTGATCAATTTAATACTTTAATTTCTATTTTTATTTTTAATTTATTAGAACATTATAATTTTATGTAAAATCAATTACATATAAATTGCTGACATCAACAATCGCATTTGTAAATAATCGCATGGTAATGTTAGTGAAACCATTCATATAATTAAACTTATATTTTAATTGGATTAAAATAATTTTATTCTTTTATGTTATTTACTTCTTTCTTTTTTAGTTCTAAAATCAGCAAAAGAATTAGTTTTGTTCTTTCACCAAAACAACATTCCCATTTCCTAATCCCTAATCTTTGCGTCAATTTTTTACTGATCGCGAAACATTGTGGCTTGTTAATATTCAGTCTTATCATCGTCTCTCAACAATGTCGGATTTGTTATTTAGTTGGGTTTCTCTTGTTGCTTGGCAGTGTTGTCTTCAATATTATTGTTATATCACTGCACTAGTTATTTCTGTGAGCATTCAAGGATCACGCCAACTGTGACGGAGCAATGGCCAATCAGTCCAAACCAATCTGTACTAGAGTGATGACGAAATCATGTCAGTTATGGTTCCTGACTTGGCGATGATGTGAGATCTCACCACCTATGGATCCTTCTCAATTGAGAAAGATGGGAATCTTTAATGGATTTGTCATTATTTTGGTATTTTTTAATCTCTTTCTAATTTAAATTTTTAGTCTAATTGCAACTAAATAGACCAAATTCTGATATAATAATTTCTTTTAAAATTTAAATATAATTATAAAAAAGTGAAAATTTTTGAGGTTTTAACAATATAAGGGCTTGTATTATGTGGTTATAGAAAATGAATAAACAAAATACATTAATGAATGTAACATATTAAATCAATGACTAATGTTAATATTATATATAAAAAAATGTCAAATGTGATCTAATAAAACACTTTTGACTATCAAAATTGTCTTTAAATATTTTAATTAATTTGAAATAATTATAAAAATGAATAAAAAATATGAAATTCGATTAAAATAAATAAAAAAATTATTAACAAATAAAAAAATTATTACTGAATTTAAACAAATTATTTAAACACATCCTCAAACTTAACGTACTATAATTATTATCTAGTGACAACTATTAGGCTCATTTGTTTCAAAAAAAAAATTATTTGAGAAGAATATTTTTTGAAAAAATATTTCTTGGAGTAATATTTTTTGATATTTGAAATACACTATAAAAAATATTAATTTTTTATTGACAAGATTATAACAAAGTATATACCATAAATTTTTATACTTTGTTATGATTTATTTTTTTATTTGGAGAAATTTATCAAAGTCTGAAATGACTTATCGCTTTCAAATGGAAAGTAATTTTTCTAAAAAATACTTAATTTTATTTTTAATTAAAAAAATATTTTTTATTGATTAATTTTCTTAAATGCACCAATTGATAAAAATACAAAAAAAAAATATTTTTCTGAAAAATATAACCGAAGCCTTAATCTCTTTATCTTTTGAGTCACTTAGCATGGAGGTAGGGTTGTATCAATTCCCCAGGTATATATGCTCCACAAATATTATTTAGGTGGTAGAGTTCACTCCATTGTATGCTTGGGCACGGATCTTATGGACAAACTGGTGGGCACCATGAACAAATGAATGATATTGAAAATGACTAAAGCTCAAGATATTTTCCTACCAATTTAATTTGAGTAGCTCAATTCGATATGGCAGATGAAAAGACAGTAGTTTTGTTTTTGGAATTGGAGAATCTAATCGTACACCCGTGTAAAATATATATGAACGTGACTATGCCTTTTGTAAGGACTCCCATCAATGTTTTAGGTTAAGACCATACGTACCTCTGCTTCTTGTTTATCATATTTTCAGCGCACAGTATGGAGATTGGGGACCATCAATAATCATGCTTGTTCCCCTCTTTATAATTATTGTACTATGCATTCTTGGAGCTAAGATGGAAGAGTTACGAATGGAAATTGATCAAAGAGCAACATGAGAATACTAGAGGGGGCCATTATTAATTTCTTCATCACTTTCATTTATAGGGGTTTTTTGTTTATTACGTCAGAAATTTCAAAGGGGAATGAGAGCTACCAAGATATGAATTTCTAATCTTTTGTACAAATTTTGGAATAACTATATTTTGTAGTCTTAAGTAACTATTTTTTTCTACTAAATCCCCAATGATATGAAAAATTTAAGATTATACCTGAACTTGTAATTTTGGCTAAATTTTATAAATATATTTCATTTTTAAATTTTTATTGTAATTTAAACTAAATGACAAATTTTAGTCAAAATCATAATAAAAATTATATTTTTGTTAGGTTTTATTTTTGTTTGTCTCTCCCCTATTTTCTTCTTCTCCACGTCCACCCATATCCTTCCTCTCTCTCTCTCTACATTTGTTATCTTTCTTAATTTTTTTTACTTTTACACTACAAGAAATTTACTTTTTTGTGAAAATCAATATTGTTACATAATCTTAAAAATCATCGCTAATAACTTTTTCTTACAATAATTATTCTCTTCTTCTCTACCACTATCCATTATCCTTCCTCTCTCTGTGTTTTTTTTACATTTATTAACTTTCTTAAAGTTTTTTCTTTTTACACTACAAGAATACTTTTTGGTGACAATGAATATTGTCACGTAATCTTAAAAACATCACTAATAACTTTTTTTTGTTACAATAGCTATTGTCACTAAGCTTGTAACCTATACCTATATAATTATAAGTCTATATCATGTATTACAATAAAAATTATTACGATTATTGTCAAATTTGTGACAATGTTATACTTAGTTATAATTTGTATTGTAACTAATATTCTATAAGTTGTCGCATATCATTTAATATTGTCACAAATTAATTGACGAATCAAAGTAAATTTTATTGACAACTTCATTTTATTGTCACGAAAAAGAAAATGTAACAACATTTATAGTCACTAAAATTATATATGTAAAACTCATAATGATATTGGTTATATTTTTTTATGGTCACTAATACATATAGTGATGATTTATAATTGTTACTGATAGTTTAATTTACAACAACTTTCATTATCACTCATTCATATTGTGATGAAAGTATATCGTCATATAATTAATATAGACTGATGACTATAATTATCATATATATATTTATTTATGTTCAATGACAATTTATGTTGTCACTTAAAAATAATTAATGACAATAATTTTTATTGTAAATTTTATTATTAGTGATATATGAATTTGCTATCGCTTATCTATCATAATGTGAT
This sequence comes from Omphalea diandra, assembly GCA_949677035.1. NCBI lineage: Eukaryota > Viridiplantae > Streptophyta > Magnoliopsida > Malpighiales > Euphorbiaceae > Omphalea > Omphalea diandra. The sequence continues at coordinate 10,490 of CATIWR010133288.1, read as the reverse complement.
AATTTTGATTATCACGAATACGAGTTTTTGTGATAATTATTTTTGTCCTTATAAATTTATAAAATGATAAAAAAAAAACATATCATGAGTGATGATATATATATTGTAATTATAATTATTAATATTGATTTATCGTAACATTAGTCACATTTTTACTCATCACTAAAATTATATTTTTATAAAAAATAAGTTTTTGATAATATTTTTAATTTCATTAGCAATTATATTTAAGTATTTATTCTAATAAAATAAAAATAAAAGAATTAAAATTATACATTTTGACCAACTCCATCGAAGCCTGAATCACACATAAATATCAATAATTGACCATGCTATACACGTATATACATGATGACGGAGCATATTGCTAACAAAATGAGAAATTTTATCTCCAAAAATCTACCCAAATGAATCAGAATTCAATGGAAGCCAAGTCCAGACAACATGAAGCATGAGTAGCATGAATATACATGGTGACGAAGCATATTGCTAACAAAATGGAATTCAAAAATTAATTCATCGACGAAGGGTTGCTTCAAAATCACTAGGCTATAAGTGATATCAATAATAGGCTCCACCAAAATTCGTTGTTCACCTGTAGGATACAAAACAAAATTGTCTTACAATAAATCACGTGCACACATATTAATATATAGGCACCATATATATATATATATATATATATATATATATATATATATATATATATATATATATATATATATATATATATGTGTGTGTGTGTGTGTGTGTGTGTGTCCATATATATATATATATATATATATGTGTGTGTGTGTGTGTGTGTGTGAGGTATAGAACAGTACCTTAACGTCTCGTCCTATTAAGGATAATCAATGCCAAAACTCCTTTTGTGTTAATAAAAAATCTGATCAACATTTGCCAAAGAAGTTAAATATATATATATATAAACGATGGGGAGGGATCAAATTCAAGTGGTTTTATAAGACAATTTTTTAAAAAATTTCAGTTATGGACACTTCAAAAATATTCTCTATATTTTCTTCTCACATATTCTATCCTTTATTTAAACTTTTCTTTATTATCATTTTATCTCATTTTTTTTCAAACAATCATTTTTATCTATTATGTTTTAAAAAAAAAACATTTTTATCTATACACCTTATTTATTATTAAATTAAGGCATTTATTTATTTTTTTAAAAAAAAAAAGAACTATAGATAGTACTAAGGTAAGATTGAAATATCATTGTAGATATAAGAGAAAAATAAAAATGCTAATAAAAGTTAAATTTTTTTGAGAAAGAAAATTAAACCTCAAATTAATATATACAATTTTTAAAAATAGTTTAATTATTACAGGGGAAGACTAATTTGTCTCTATAATATGCATTTCATTATTTATTTTATATTTAAGTAGAGAAAGTGACAGAAAAGGAAATTAATTTTTTTTTTTTATTTTTGATATTGTTATCATTTATAATAATAAGATAAAATAAAAAATAAAATTTAATTATTTATTTACAATTTGAATTTAATTGAACTAAAATCTATAAAATTTGAGGTAAATAGGTCATTAGTGAACCGAGATACTTTCGTTTTTAATAGCTTTTTATTTAATCTTTAAAATTTTTCATAAAGTTTATTAAATTAAATATTAAAATTTATTTTTTATTACTATTATTAAAATGATTAAATCGTTTAATTTGATAAAAGTAAGTTAATTTGGATTTATTCAAACTTTTACAAAAGTTTGGAGAGTTAAATTAGCTCCTATTCTTATTAAAAACTCATATAAAATTTATTAAATGGCGAGTGAGATACACATTTAATAAATTTGTCAAAATAAAAAATTTGAATAACAAATACAAAAAGTTAAAAAATTTGAAAATTATATTTTAACGTTAAATCATTGGCAGAACTAAAGAGGACTGGCATGGGGCCGAAGCCCCCTGCCTGCCCAGAAGACGTGAAAGAAGAGAGGGATTGATGGTCAACAGTCCTCTGTTGCTAGACACAGCCCCTGCAGAAAGTGGAGGGAGGGGGGCTGATGAAGAAGAAGCCCCCCTCCATTTAGGTTTTTACTAGTATTAGAAATAGTATAGATTGGAATTAAGTACAATATGCTGGGTTTCCTCAGAAAGCAAAGTTGGATCTGTTCTTTTGGATTAGATATAATTGCGTTAATGGATTTTAAGTTTTATGACAAACCCAACAGCACACAAGTAAATGAATTATAGCCAACCCAACAAAAATGATAAATTTTCATCGGTCTTCCACCACTTTTTCCCCATCCATTTGTATCCATACTATTTGTAAATTGCATGAATATTATATCAAACAAATAATATATAAAATATCTAACTAGTATTTCAAAACTTAAAAAATAAAAGACTTAAATTGTATTTAGAATTCTTTTTAGCTAATTCTCTTATTTAAATAAGTGGAAGAATTTAATTTTTTAAGTTTAAAAATAATTCATTTTAAAAAATAAAAATCATCCCAAGATAATGATTTTATTAGAATTTATTTTATTTTATAATATTTGCTAGTAAAAATGAAGACACCGTTATACGAATTTAAATGTACCTCTTTTATAATTAAAGGAATGTATCTCTTTTATAATTAAAGGTAAAATTAAAAAGTAAATATATTCATTCAAATGGATTCTGTCATTTTTATATTTATTTTAAATACATGCATTCTATTTCAAAATTAAATAGTTTGAATTTTATTTTATTGAGCAATTTATTTGCTAAAATTTAATATTTCTATTTGAAATCATATTTTAGAAAATAATTATTAGATATGTAAATTAGTTAATTTTTTAATTTTATATTTAATTAAATAAAGAAAATAAATTGTGTAAAGTTGTTAACAATTAAATTTTTTTAGAATATATATTAAATAAAATTTTAATAAATTAACTAGTCTCTACCCCTCCCTTTATTCAAAAGTTAGCCTCATCCTCCTACCCATTTCCTCTTCCTCCCATTTCGTTGCAGCCGAATTTGCTGTCATCGCTGGTCACTACCATTGTTGCTTGTGAGCCCTAAAAATAGTTTTTATTTCCGCCACTGCATAAAATTCATATCCGAACCAAAATTGGTAAATTTAGTAGTAAAAGTAAGTGTTCAACTTTTCAATAAGGCTAAAGGGCTAAATAAATCTTTCAATTTGTAACGGAGAAACATATGAAAATGAAATTAACATTTTCGTTAAATTATTTCTGATTTTATGCTATTTTATCAAAATTATTTCTGATTTTGTATTATTTTGTTATAAAAATCTAAAATATTGGTTGAAGAGAGTACTGAATTATGAATTATAAGTGGGCGGACTAGGAGTTATCCCCTATTCTCTGTCCCACCCTCATAGCGGGAAGAATTTTTTTCATGTCTCTGTCTCGCACGGACTTCTCGGCCCCATAGAAATTCCCCACAAAATAAATATCTTTATTTTTTTATTTTTAAACGATTTTTTTAAAAATAATTAATTAAATTATAAAATAAAAATTTTTATGCTAGAAATTAATAAATATATAATTATATATATATAATATAATATAAAATATACATCTAATAAATATAAAAACTTATAAGACTATATTTAATATTTTTAGGTTCCGAGAAAATTTACTTTAGGGATCCTATTGGGATCCCACGAGACAAGAGTGTAATTCTATCCTTATCCCATGGAGGATAAATGATGAAAATTATTCACTCTATCTTAAAAAAAGTTTCAGCTGAAAACAAATTATCATAAATAACTTCAACGATATTAATAAAAAATAATTAATAAAATTTTTCTCATCAAGAGGGTAAGATAGAGGATGAGTAATAGCTTTGACTCCGCCCACTTGTCAATCCTAATCTAGTGGGCTCTTCAATCAATATTTTGGACTTTTATAATAAAATTATATAAATTCGACGTAATTTTAACAAAATAGTACACGATCGAGAGTAATTTTGACGAAAAAATTTATTTTATCTTCATTTATCACTTCATTACAAATTAAATAACTTGTTTGGCCATTTAGCCTTTTTAACAACAAATCCTCTTCCTCCAAAAGCAAAATGAGAAAAATTAACTTAATACGCAGAGAACTACTGAATTGATTTAAACGGTAGCCATTTTATTTAATAATTGTGGTCATAGCCACATGATGATTTTTAAGAAGTTGATATTCTAGCTAAGGTAGTACATTGGATCGGGTAATTTGAAGGTGCGTTTGCCTGTATTAGTCCCTAGTAGATCACTCCACTGATCACCCATGTTCCCAACGATTCTGGTCCCATTTTTCTCCAACTCTGCCCTTTTGCTGGATTTGTAATAGACTGCTGTTGTTCCTATATAAGATCCAGACCTGCACCCCACATTTGTCATTAATATATGAAGATAATTCAGAAAATTTATTTAACACTCTTCCATTAATTTGATTCTTTTTGTTTATCATCATGAATCATAATTATGATTAAAAAGTGACAATTTAGTTGAATCTCCTCTTATTGTTTTAAGGATATAAAGAGTAAGAGATTTTGATCAAGGTAACAATTTTTCATCAATTTAGGGAAATTTTTTTTTTAAAAAAAACATAACAACACATATTGTAGTTTGCAGGCTCATTCAGTGGGCCATTATGTTGTAATTGGTTGCTTACCTGAGAATAAGCTGCTCAAAGGTATGGAATCCAGCATTATTGAGATTAGAGGCCGTTGCATTTCTTTGGTTTTCATTTCTCCCAGTTAAAAACACAATCTTGATTCCAAGAAACAACAGTCCATCGTACAGCTTGTAAGACTCCGGCAACGCTGGAGCTTTCCCTTCAAGAACCCATTCGTTCCACGACGTCGCATTGTAGGGATCCGCCCTGAGAGACAACAAGAATGACATTCATCTTCTGAATTGAATTATCTAAACATAGCGAAAGAAAGATCATCAGTTACGTACCCAAATTTATTGTCAGCATAATAAGGTAAATTAGAGAGTACTGTTTCATCTACATCAAAAATCCAAACATCCTTGCCATCTCCAGAAATGTTAGAGGCTTTTAGCATAAAGCAAAGCCTCATCAGTAACTACTTTGGAGTCTGCCCTGTATTTATGGCCTAACATGTAGTGCCCAACATAATCTTCACATTCCTTAGGGACTGCTGACCAGCCTCTAACGTTGTTAGTTTCTGTTCCTAGACGCCAACTTGCACAGTTTAAACCAGTAACATAGCTTCCAGCGGAACCAGAGCACGGCATAAGGAGGTGAATTTGGTGGGGGACGGTGTGTTCTGAGCCATGGCAAGTTGCTAAAATTGCTGCAAGAAGTAGAAGTTGAAATAATGTCATGGTGTTTTAGGTTGATGAGATCTGCTATGTTTATGCGGCAGACTTGCTGTGTTCATTAAATAAGGACTCTATCATCGATATCACCTTAGTTTTATGTACTAATTACTTGTGCGTCTCTCGTCACGAGGACCACAAATATTATTTATTTTTTTCTATTTTTGACCCTTTCTACATTATTGTTTAGATATCATTATTCAAGAATAAATTCATCATGCATATGAATATATGCTAAAATTAAGTAGTGAATTTGCATGTGATGAATTGACTATCAATTACCAAATGATGTGGTATAGTGTTTTCAAAACCTAACTGGATAGATTGGTCAAACCACTAAAATTGAGAATTGATCAATAGTTTAATTCAATTCAATGTTAAAAATTGACCCTTCAAAAAATTAGTTAAAATTAAAAAAATTGGTCAAAATCAAAGAAATTGCCCAAAATTAAAACTGAATCAAACTGATTTAACTACAAACTATGTTGTTTTGTAAAAAATTTAAAATTATACTATTTTACTCAAAATTTAAATTTTTTAAAAAATAGTTTTCATTAGTTTATTATATATATATGAATTCTTTTTTATTTTAGCATATTCATTTATGCCCAGATATTATTATTTTTTCATAGATGAATTTTAGATAATTTTACATTCTAAATTTACATATACAATATCTATTACTGTCTAGAGAAAATTTTTTATTATTTAAATATTTTGATTCAAAAAAGTTAAAAATTAGAAATTTAAAAGATATAAATTAGACTGCGCAACTATATTAAAGAGTACTCAATCATGATGTCTTTAGTTTCTTCTTTCTAATTATTTTGACAACATGAAATCAAATGTTATATTTAGGGGTGAGCAAAATTAGAATAGAACTGATCAAATTGATTTTATTCAATTTAGTTTGGTTTGATTCTTTAATAAATTTGATTTGATTCGATTTTCATTTTAAAAAATTTTGATTTTTAGTTTTTTATTTTATTTTTAATATAAAAAAACTGAATAAATCGAAATTATTAATAAATCAAATCAATTTAAATCAAATCAGATTTAAAATACATGTAATTTAATTAAATCAAACCGAATTGAATCAAAATTCTATAGGTTAAGTTGAATTTGTAGGTTTGTAAAACTTAATTTATTTGATTTTTTTAAAATTTTGGTTAAGTTTGATTTATAAATATAAAATTTGATTTGATTGATTTCAGTAAAAAATCAAACCAAACAAACCGAATTGACTGGTTTGCTCCCTTAGTTGTATTGTCACTCATTCGTCTATCTCGACCCTTTCGGTGCAAAAATATCTGCACAGAATTTTTCTTGCATTGTCGAAAAAAGATGGTACCGTGGCATGCGAGGTTTGTCGTTCCACAATTACTTCGTGCAATGAATATTAAGGCTTGTTTAAAATATATATATTTTTTAGAAAAGTATTTTTAAAAATTTTCTTTTATTTGATGCATTTAAAAAAATTAATTAATAAAAAAATATTTTTTTATTCAAATCAAAATTAAATTATTTTTTCAGAAAAATGATTTTCTATTTTAAAATAAAAAGTCATTTTTAAATTTTGATAAACTCATTCAAATAAAAAAATAAATCATATAAATAAATGTATTTATTATCACTGAACATCATTCACAATCAATATTTATTATCAATTATCCTCGTCCAATGACAATAGTAGAAGATTAATAAAATTCATAAAAAAAATTTTATTTTAATATTACAAATATAAAATATTTTAAAATTTTGTTATAACAAAAATTAATATTTTTATAAGATACTTCAAATATAGAAAATATGTTATTCAAAAAATATTTTTTCAACAACTTATAGGAGACCAAAATCTTTAAAATAACTATGCATAAACACTTTTTGTTTTTATGTTGTTTTCAAACTTATAGGAAACAAAAATCTTTAAAATAACTATGCATAAATACTTTTTGTTTTTATATTGTTTTCTTAAAAAAAAAAACGCTACTGTGTTTTTTTTTTTTTCCAACAGAAAAAACTGTATTATGTTGATACCTTTTCTTGACTACCTTTTGATAATATTATAGTGACAAGACAAAATTATTTGGTGCTCAATCACAGTCAATTAAATAGCATATCCATATCATTATTGACGTCTCCTGAAATATGCTTAATGTTTTTGGCCACCAGACATTTATAATCCATTTTGAGAAAGTATATGTAATTGCATATCATGACATTGAGTCCAAACCCAAAGGTGTAAAAAAGAAATTAAGAAAATGTCGTATCATTAACACCAAATCACATAAAATACAGAAGCAAGAAAGAGTTCAACCAAATTGAAATCAAAATCAAATTTGATTTGGGCTGATATACATAAAACCTAAAATTATTCCATGTAATTCAAATCATCAGAGCTTACCAAAATCAACTTGTGGGTAGGTCATATATAATCTTGAAGATTAGTTGAAATTTATTTGGTGGTGCCTATGGAGTTGCATAAACTACATTAGGATTTCATCTACTGATTAATTAATTAATTAATTAACTAATGTAGTACATTGGATCTGGTAACTTGAATGTTCGGTTGCCAAAATTAGTCCCCAAGAGATCACTCCATTGATCACCCGTGTTGCCAATAATTCTATACCCTTTCTTCTCAAGCTCTGCTCTTTCACTTGATTTGTAGAAAACTGCTGTCTTTCCTGAATAAGATGATTTCCTATACCCAATAGGCCAAGTCAACAGAAAACAAAATTATGTGTCATTCTTTAGAAGTTTGTTTGATATTGCTTACTTTTTAGTCACTTTTCCCACAAAAATTAATTATTATCTTAAAATTATAATTAGCAAAAATTGAAAATTATTTTAAGATAAAATTTGACATATTTCAATCGATAAATTTTTTACATCAAAAATATTTTAAAAGAGATAAAGAATACCAAGATTTGAACTCTAAATTTTTTATATCACAAATTAGTTATTTGACCAATATTTACTATCATTTCATTCCTCTTAAAAAATTATAAGTATATCCACTAACAAAGGTACCTTAAAAAAAAAAAAAAGAAAATACTTTTACTTTAAACAAGTAAAAATTATAAAGATACTTTTACTTTAAACAAGTAAAAAATAATAAAACTTATAAAAATACACCTTTAGTTAATAAAGATCAAAGATTAATGATCACTTACGACCCAAAATTTGTTATTATTATTATTCTACTACTTTTTCAGTGTTAGAATATTATGTAAACATATTTTATTATATGATATGGGGCATCTTTTTAAAAATAAGGATATGATTACTAAATGGGATTGCTTACTTGAGAACAAGCTTGACCCATGATTGGTATCCAGCTTTCTTGAGATTGTCGGTGGTTGCCGTTCTTTGATCTTCAGGTCTTCCTGTTATGAAGACAATCTTAATACCAAGAGATAAGAGCTGCCCATAAAGCTTCAGAGACTCTGGCAACGCTGGAGCTTCGCCTTTCAGGACCCATTGGTCGAACAATGTTGCATTATAGGGCTGCACCCTGCAATCGTCAATATGTGCAATTATTCAATCACCTAAATTTATAGCAATCACAAATTCTTTATTTAGATTCAAACAATAATTGGAACTTATAATTGCCCAGTATAAATACTCTCCTTCCTAATATTAAAAAATTAAAAAGCTATGATAATAATATATATATATATAGTGGAAATATTAAATTAATATTTTAATTTAATAATAAGATGAGATTATTTAAAAATAAATGCTGAAATTGAAAAACTCATTAATATACTTTCAATCTCAAATATTATAAAAAAAACGTGTAGCTTTGGTGGACTGGGAAAGGAGGACCCTCCCTTTTTCTTTTGAAGAGACATACAATAATTTTTTAAACAGATTCAAATCAAATTTTCATTTAGACACCAAAAAATATACAATAATTTTATTGATTTGCGATACTTTTTCTCATGGAGCTGTTCTTTTATTTTACGGTATGGAGTTTCGATCATGGGGTCCATCAATTATAGAAGCGCACTCAAAAGTCTTGTGGATAATATTTAATCAAAGACCTCAATTTCAACGTTTTCTTCATCGAAAACTGAGTTGATGATTAGCGCTGTGGCCCATAATTTGTTGCATTTTTGCTACAGCTAAATTATTATGTTTAGGTGTAATTTGTTGAATACATGTTTGCTTATTTCACAATGTGTTCTATAATCACTAGAAAAGCCCGACAGTCTTCTCTCACATATATTTTTTTTTAAATTCTTTTTTTCTTTATTCATTTTTAGACAATTGTTAAGTCTATAATTTCATTATTATCTCCACTATTTATCTATTTTCAAATAAATAATGTAAATATGTATTTATTTGTATAAATTTTCTAATTTTGTTTGTTTTTTCTAACTATGATAAAAAATTTTAATTTTTTCTGTATAAAAATTTGATTTCTCATGTATGAAGATTATTATTATCTTTTTATGAAATTCATTCATAATATTATTAAAAAGATTGATTAATTATTTGTAGTAATTCAATTAGATTTTGTTTGAAAGTAAAAATATCGAGTTGTGATTTAATATAGTTATCGAGTGGAACATATTTTTCATTGTTTTACAAAATTCAATGTTTTATCAATATGGTTGTGTTTATATAAAAAAATATCTTCTTTTCGAATCATATTTAACATATTTAATGTTAATATAATTTATTGTGAATAGTAAGTTTTAATTTTTTATATTTATTAGTATTTATATATATATATATATTATTGATAAGAATATATATATTAGAAATATTAAATTAATATTTTAATTTAATAATAAGATGAGATTATCTAAAAATAAACTTTGAAATCTAAAAACTCATTAATATACTTTCAATCTCAAATATTAAAAAAAAAAAAAGAAAAGTAAAGAAAAACGTGTAGCTTTGGTGGACTGGGAAGGGAGGACCCTCCTTTTTTTTTTTTTTTTGAAGAGATATACAATAATCTCAAATAATTTTCATTAAAAAGCTACAATGAGAATATATATATATATATATATATATATATATATATTATTTTAAGTTGATTTTCGAGGATGGTTAAATTTAGTATTGATGTGCGTTCTATAAATAGAATCATTCTTGTTATATGACATTAGATTTGTTTTTAATTACTTACATGCCTAAATGGGATGTGGCCATCCTGGCGGG
>CATIWR010133273.1:0-21655 GCA_949677035.1 Omphalea diandra | reverse complement strand
ATGTAACAATTCAATCATATATACATGTAATAGAACATAATCATATCATACAATTATCACATACACCCATTGAATCCAATTATGGTTTTTACTCACACATTGAATCCAATTATTGTTTCTACTCACCTTTTGATGTGACCAACCTTTATGGTAGGGCTTCTTCTAAGTATTAAGATCCTAACATTTGATACATACATGGTTATAAGTATATCAAAATGATTATGAATGTTTGGTATGCAGTTATGACATGATTCATGCAAGTGTACCTAGTGTTTATACATATTTTCCTTATATGGTAGCTTGAGCTGGCTACACAGTCATAACAATAACTCTCAATATACTTATCCAAATGGCTTGATTCTTTTTTCCAAACAAACCAGACATATAATGGGAGAACATATTCAAATATCATGCTAATATCAGATGCACATAAAATGTGGTGAATTTTTAAGTTCTGCCCTATTGCAATGTCATCTCAATATGAGTAGGTCTTAAATTCTTAGGTATATCTCAAATTGTACTAGTCCAATTGCAATAATATTCTACCATCAGTTACAAAACATATAAATGAACATTTTTCATGTTTTACTAATTATCAAGTTCAGTCTATAAGGTCACCAAAAGAAAGGACCAATCTTAGGGGAAGTAGGTTCATAACATGTTGACAACCAGTCATGATAAAGGGACAATATCTCTGCAACCATGTTGTATTTGGCAACAATATTTCACAGGTATGTAGATCAGACATAAATATACAACTTTCAAGTTTTACCATCATCAAATTCTGAGTCTATGGTCATTAAATTCTTTGAAAACCGAATTAAAAGAATGGTGGTGTGTTATCCAGGTACATAGTCAGTCCCAATCAATAAGCCATATCTCTTTCCACACAACAAATTAATCAAAACTGCTTAACAAGTATTTAGAGGGGATATAACCCTACAAGTTTCATGTTTTGATCTCTATCAAAATCAGAATATAAAGTCATCAAAATATAACAAAATAGAAGATTGAGATCATCTCAGTTTGGATTTGACCTAGTCCTACTGAAGAAGCCATATCTCCTCACACACACAGAATCAAGTAAAACTGTTTCATATGCATTTATATGAGACATAAAGATACAACTTTCATGTTTTGAACTTTCTCCAATTCCTCTTCTAGTGTTATAAAATTGTGGGTGAAAAATTCTGCACTAACAGTAAAATCAATAGAATCAACTCTTGTTTTCTTGGATTACAACTTCCATCCAAGAGCTCTACCTCAATTACTTCATAATTCTCACTAACCATGCATGATTAACATGTCATGAAAGGTTAATTCTAGTTGAGAAAAAGATAAATTCCTTACCTATTATCCCAGAATTCGAAAACCTTAGGCAACCCACACTTCTCCCTCTCTTCTTCTTCTTCTTCCTTTCTTTCTTTCTTCCTTAGCTCTCTCTCTCTCTTTCATCTATTGTATTTCGACCTTATCTCCTCTCTTACCAGCCCATAATGGTAGATAATTATAATTTGTATTCTTACTCTAATAGGACAAAAGATTGGTGGCTTGTTCCTATTGGTTGAAAGTTAAATAGTTTTTCTTTTAGTCCATTTTTTTCATTCCTTCATCACCTTCGTCCATTCTCTAATTTCTATATGCTCTTTATACTTTTAGATGAGCTCTCAAACACCATTATTTATGATGCTATAATAAGCACACAACATGAAATAATTTGTCATATAACTATGCAAACATTGCGTATATGTTTAAGCATCCCAAATGCAACGGTGCAATTGTCATTGTCGTGTTTTTACAATTCACATGTCTAAATGATTATTTATTTTGTGCATATGTTATGTGAGATTTCATATCATTTGATACAGTGCATATGCACATGTGTGATTTCATATCATTTGTGCAATGAATATATTCATGTGATAATGCCAATGAATAGGGATAGGGATAGGGATGTTACACTTCTCCCTTCCTATGAAATTGTCATCTACAAATTTGTAGGGTCTTTTAATGAGGAAAACAAAAAATTCCTTAATAAGAAGCTTCTCCCTTCCCTAAATTTTCTAGACCTCTCCTCCATCATTAATGCAAAAGCCATTCACTTAGATTCTTACACATACACATTGGGTGTTTTTGGAGCTAAAAAACTAGAGTCTTCCACAACCTCAAAAAGAAAAAGGCTTGCCGTTGAAGAGGGAGCCCAACCTAGTCTACCTCCCTAACCTAAGCCCAAAACCAAAATCTTTCTTGTCTCCATCAATAAGAAATTGGACAAAATGATGAAGATGATGAAGAGATGGTTTCTCCTATTTTCCCACCTACATAGTGACTTGGTGGACTTACTAGAGAAAATAAATGCTCCTTCATGCCATCTTCTAGATTTTGAGGATTAGGAGGACACACTAAAAGAGGAGGACAACAAAAAGGTTGAGGCGGGTGATGAAGCTGAGGGTGAAGGGGACAATGAAGGCCAATATGATTCTGGAGATGATGATAGTTTTCCTTTCTTTTAGATTGTATTTAGAGTTTCTATTTCTATTTCTGTGATATTTTTAAGTTCTTAATGTAAAAATTGTTGATCGCACAAATTATTATATAAATAAAAGTGTTTGTTTTTATAATTCAATGTCTCATATCTTATATGATTGCAATTTATGCATGATCTTTATTGTTATGCTCTCTATCATTATTCACTCTCAATTTATAAATCTCTTTCATGTTTTAACTTTTTACCCTCTTCTTGATCTTACCAAATGGGGATAGAATAACATATTGAAAGAAAATGAGTTTTATGCATAAGAAAAGTATAAGTTGAAGGGGAGTAAGTTCTATGTAAGAATAATACTTAAAATTTTTTATCATTGTCTAGAATTCTTTAATTATCTGATCATAGAACATTCCAACTTCAAAACTCATGCATTTTTTTTTCTTTAGGATCAATCTAAGTTGTCAAAATAAAAAAGGGGGATATTGTTGGACTAGGTTGGTTAAACCCACGTCATAAGCCTCTTTTGATCTTGATAATGGAGATTGATCAGTTTTAACATTTTATTCAAGTCTTGTTTTACAGTTTATAAGAGTTATTTTCTTTGGAAGTTGGATAAAAGTTAAAATCTCCATCTTTTAGAAGAACATCCAAATTTATGGTCGGTATCCCCTAAATCGTGAATGCGACATTACTATAGGAATAGATGGAGCTAGGTTAAAGGAATTTATGAGCGAATTCATAGCCACGACTCAACCAAAAGAGCCTTAGTTGAATCATAAAGGAATTCGCAGTGGCATTCACGTCTGAGGTCGCAATTGCGAATTTCCTAGTGACAAATGAGGGAACAAAAGCCACAACAACAACATGTCAAGTGTCCAAGGCAATCATTGGAAATCAAAAATCATGAAAGCGAAGAATTTGTCACGATCGCGACTTAAGAAATTGAAGTTTCCTCTCCAAACAGAGGAATTTACGATCTCAGCAGCGCCCAAGACAAAGCCAATTCCCGACCGTGATTTTTAAGTAATTGGTAGAACACAATTACTATATTTCTTGGACAACCAATGGATGAAGGACATGTGGACTGGCCATTACATACAGAACAGGTATTCTATCACGATTTTTAGCTCCTCAAGGCAAATTAGAAATTCACGATCTCGAAATGATAGTAGTGATCACGATTTTCGCTTGATAAGCATTTAATGCAAAATCTGCCTAGGACAACTTGGAGATTTGGGGATAGTTTTAGAGTAACGTCTCTTTGGTGGATGTGAGCTATAAATACTCTACCAAACTTATGTAAATGCAAAAAAATTGAATTAATTATAACCAAACTATTGCTAATTTGCTACTCATTCTTTTACTCTTCTTTAAGTGTTGTTGATTGTTTGGTGTGAGCAGTAAACACCTTTGTAAGTAGGTTGAGAGTTAGCATAGATTCTAAAACTCTCATAAGAGTTTAAAGTGTTAGCTTATCCAAAACTCTTGCGAGAGGTTTTTGTGCAAGCCTCAAAACACAATGTTGTAAGGGTTTTATGTGAGCCATAAAATATAAGTTGTATAAGTTGGGTGTGAAATTGAAAACACCAAGTTTAGTTAGGTGAAATACCCAATTGTGAAGAATTAGGGAGTGGACATAGGGTTTGTTAATGACTGAACCACTATAAACCTTTTATGTTGATTCTTCTGCTATTCTTATTAACTTTCTAAACACTTTAGCCTTTTAAATTTCAATCAACTACCAATACAACCCCCCTTCTTGGGACATTAGGAACACTTTCCATGTTTTCTTTTTATACCCTATTTTTTGCCTAAGTCGCCCTTTTGGGTTTTCAATTTAACGAGCTTATTTACTTTTTCATTTGTTTCTTTTCTTTTATTTCTTTTTATATTTTATTTTTATGCCTTAAATTTTAGCTAAACCGCCCTCTTGGGCTTCTAACACTTAGTGGGCTTTACTTTTCTCACATCCTCTCACGAATTATTTTTCAACCTATCTAGGTTTATTGACCTATAGAACCCATTCCCATCGATGTTCAAAAGCTTTATAACACTGCCTAAATAATACATCTAATTGACCATATATAGAACTTCTCAATTTGGCTTGAATTTTCCCATAGGATCTAGAGCTTGTAGACACATTACCTTTAAAACTAAATCACTAATTTTTATTATGCTCATCTTAACCCTTTTGTTGAAGGTGAGTACCATCCTAATGTGGTACAATTGCATATGATACAAGGCTTTTTGTCTCTTCTTATCCAATAGGGCCAATTGGTCATATCGACTTTTGATTCACTCATACTTAAGAATCTTCATCTTGACCAACACATAAAGGGATTTTACCTTTATTTGTATTGGTAATGCCACCTCTGTTTCATACACCAAAGAGTATGGTTTCATTCCCATCATAGTCCAGTATCCCTATAGTACAAAACGTAGTTTTTCTGCCCAACCCTTATAAGTCTCACCCATTTTAGTATGAATGTTTTTTATGCTCTTATTGGTTGCCTCAACTGCACCATTTTACTTATGGCTTATAAGGTAAGGACTTATAATGAGTTACCTCATATTTTTTTTTTTAGAATTATCCTAACCTATGTCTGAAAATATACTCCATTATCTATTATAATGTGATGTGGCATACTATAATGATGGAAGAGGTTTCTCTGTATCAATTTGACCATCTATTTTGCCCTTAACTTTTTGAATTACTTAGCTTTTACCCACTTTAAGAAGTAATAAACTACCACTACAATGTACCTATGCCCTTTGCAGAAATGGGTTTGATTTTTCCAATCAAATTAATACCCAATGCTATAAATGACCAAGGTAAAGTCAAGTTTTGCAATTCTACTAGCGATAAGTGATTAAGGCTACCATGAACTTGGCATTTGTGATAACTTCTTGCCATTTTGATATAGTATTATTCCATAATTGTTCGATAGTGCCCCATCCATATGATTTTCCTAGCTAAAGCTATCCCATTCATGTAGGGACTATAAATTCCTGCATAAACTTCTTCCATGGCCCAATTGACCTATTCTTTCATTAAACATCTCCAATGAACCCCATCTAGCTTTTGTTTATATACCATACCATTTTAAACTATGAATTATGATGTTAATCTTCAAATAACATCCCTATCTTTCTTTGGTACCCCCTCAGGGTACTTATCATTCTCCAAATGCCTCTTCACATCATAATATTATAGATGATTTTCCATATACATCTACATCACTATTTCTTCAGCATGGTCTAGTGTTTTGGACTTAAATGTGATAAAGGTTTCATTAGCATTTTTTCAACTCCATCCCACACAGAAGCCAAGGTAGCTAAAGCCTCAATCATCATGCTCTCTTCTCATGGGAGGTGATGAAACATAATTCTCTAAAGTTATGGTTCAAATATGGGCTTAAGCATTATTCCTTCAATTCCTATTCATCCATCACATAAGAGATGACTAGTAAAGAATCCCAAACACTTTTATAGTTTTAACCCTCATTTTAATTAAGGATTCCAACCCAAATGTGCAAGCATTGTACTATGCCATATTGTTGGTTACCTAATGTCACGACCTAATAGTTTTAACCCTCATTTGAATTAGGGATTCCAACCTAAATGTGCAAGCATTATACTCTGCCATATTATTGGTTACCCCAATGTCACGACCTAGCCTTTGGACTTTATCGGTGTTATAAAATAGGAAGGCTTAAGTCATCAAGAACCTGTAGCAAGCCTAATTTAACTCACGGGAAGGCTCATCATAGCTTTTGTTATGTTACTCTAATATTAAAAATATTAAACTTACATTAATTCCACTTTGAAAGCTAAGGAATAATCTAATAGGAGTTATGGATTAAATATTTCATTAAAACATGATATTTCTTTCTTTTCTTTTTTGTTCTTTACTTTTTTTTTTCTTATTCTTGCTTTTCTTTTCATTTCTCTTATAGCATAAATCATATATAAAATGAGCTCCCATAAAATAATCCTTATAATTATGTTGTTCATACCTAACTCATTTTATTCTAATCTCATTGTATGCCATAATTATTAGTATATAAACCATTTATATAATCTCATTACATTAAGTATCTTAAACATTAACATTTAACTCTCATATATAGAGACTCATTTTAGACATTTCATGATATACTTAAAGACATTGTAGAGATAATTAAAAACATGAAATGTAACATCCCCATCCACATTCATTGGCATTATCACATGAACATAATTATTGCATAAATGATTTGAAATCCCACATGAATATATGCATTACATAAATGATCATTTAGACATGTGAATTGGATAAGTACGATGATGGCACTTACACCATTGCATTTGAGACACTTGAACATATATGTAATATTTGTATAGTTGCATGGCAAAATGTCTTATGTTGTGTGCATGTTATAGCATCATAAATAATGGTGTTATGAGCTTATTTAAAAGTATAAGGAGCATCTAGGGATTAGGAGATGGATGAAGGTGCTTAGGGTGTGAAGAAGAGGGACTAAACAAGGAAAGTGAACTTCCAACCAACAAAAGTGAAACACCATCATTATGTCTTGTTGCACGAGGTTTACAAGTGGAATTTTGCACCCTTTAAGATTAGAATAGAAAGGTTAAACATGAGGGACAACAACAGAAATAGAGAGATAAGGAAGAAAGAAAGAAAGGAAGAAGAAGAAGAAGAAGAATAAGAAGAAGGAGGAGGAGGAGATGGAGAAGAGTGAGTTGCCTAGGAAAGAATCCTAAGATTTTATGATTTTGAGATAATAGGTAAGTTAATTATCTTTTTCCCACATGAAATTAACCCTTCATGACATGTTAATCATGCATGGTTAGTGAGAATTATGGAGTATTTGAGGTAAAACCTTTGGATGGAAGTTGCAATTCAAAAGAATAAGAGCTGATTGTGTTGGTTTGTTATTAGAGCAGAATTTTGTACCCATGAGTTCATAACCATAGAAGGGAAATTAAGGAAAGTGTAAAATATGAAATTTGTAACTTTATGCCCCATATAAATGTATATGAAAAGTTTTGCTTGATTTTGTGTGTGTGTGTAAGGAGATATGGTTCCTTCATTAGGGCTGGTTCACAATCAATCGAAATCACCTTAGTCTTTCTTTTTTCATATATTTTGATGACTTTATGTGCTGATTTAGACAAAGTTTAAAGCATAAAATTTGTAAGGTTATATCCCTTCTAAATACATGTAAATTAGTTTTGATTGATTTGTTATGTGGAAAGAGATATGACTCATTGATTGTGACTGACCCTATACTTGGATGAAACCTCACCTGTCTTTTAATTCTGTTTTCCAAGAATTTGATGGTTATAGGTTCATAATTTGGTGATGTAACAAACTTTAAAGTTGTATATTATGTGTTATCTACATTCTTATAAAATATTTTTGCCAAATCTAGCATGGTTGTTGAGATATTGCCCCTTCATCATGATTGAATGTCACTATGTTGAACACCTAGTCACCTGAGATTGGTCATTTATTTTAGTGACTTTATAGATTAAATAAGACAAAGAGTAAAACATTAAAAATGTTCATTTATGTGTTTTGCAACTTCTGGCAAATCATTTTTGCAATTTAATTTGTAAAATTTGAGATATACCTAAGATTGTAAGACATAGTCAGACTGAGATGACATTGAAATAGGGCAAAATTTAAAAATTCAACACATTTTCTATGTGTCTTATATTGACCTATAATTTCAATATGTTGTATCATTATGTGTCTAGTTTATTTCAAAAAAAAAAAAAAAGAATGAAGTCATTTGGATAAGTATATCTATAATTATTACTATGAGAGCGTTGCAAGCTTTGGCTACCATATAAGGAAAATATGCATAAACACTAGGTCCACTTGCATGGATCATGTCATAGTTGCAAACCAAGCATTCATAATTAGTTTGGCATACTTATAAACATGTATGTATCAAATGTTAGGATCTCAACACTTTAAGGAAGCCCTAGAGAGAGAACCAAACCTACCATAAAGATTGGTCACATCAAAGGTGAGTAAAAACCATAATTAGATTCTAATGTGTATGTGTGATAATTTTATGATTTGATTATGTTGTATTACATGTATATTTGATTGAATTGTTACATTTTATATGCTAATACAAGTCAAGTGAGAATTATATGCTCTTAATGATTACTTAGTATACCATTGTGAACGAACACTTACATATGGAACTAAAAGGATGTTTTGAACAACTTGTCAAACACTTGCCAATCATGTGGAAAAGAGACCAATATGTCGTATTAGCACATGTTATTGATCAAATGATTCACTTGTTATATGCTGGCCAACAAAAATCAAATGTCACTTGAATCACATAAATTTTCGAGAGCAGTGTTTACCTTGCAAGGTTAGGACAAAAATCAATCTATTGCATTTGCACTTGCATATCAATTGTTATACTTACAATGTATCTTGATGATATTTGATTGTTAGTTGTGCCATAAGAATCTTATTATTATTTTTATTTATTGAGTCGCAACTCACCAAATCGTAATTATATTTTTTAGATACTGACGCATAGGAATTAGACACTTTGGTGCTTACAGTTTTGCATAGAGACATATAGACTACAGGTTCTTAGTTGAATTCCAACTCTCTTTCTCCTTATGTCATGTACATACATCTAGATAGGAACCAATTTATAGTCACTAGCCTTGAACATTGTTTAATATATATGTACATTAAATACGTGTTGGATTGTGTATGTATGATGAATAAAAACTTTATGCATATGTATTTTTGGACATGAATGCCATGTTTTGTAAATGAAAATAGTCATTACAATTTTTTTGTATCAAAGTAGGGATAGGTTCCATAGGGACATACATATGAACATGAGATGACTTTTGCACTATTATGCACAATTATATGACATAGTCTTATATGTCTATAGGGCATTAGCAGAGGATAGTCATGGTAGTACCCGTGGCTCACCAAGGAGAGAGGAGTCAGCTGATTTGCATTCCATGAAAACATCAACCTGCTTATAGAGTTAGATCTCCTACACATTCATGCACAACACATATCTCATGGTCTACCACAACATAGAATTGGTGAACCAACAGTGCAGGGTCCAGAAATTCAAAGAGAAAGAAGGTATGACAAATTAAGAAAATATGGTGCAGTAGACTTCAGTGGTGCCACATATTCATCAGTGGTACCACATATTCATCAGTGGTAGAGACATGACTAAAAAGAATATAGAGAGTTTTGAATTTGATGAAATGCATGCCAAAAGAAAAAGTTTGATTATGCAGTGTCACTATTACATGGGGATGCATATGATAGGTGGGAAACCATTCCAGCGAGTCATGCCTAGCCTTTGGTGCTTACATGGGATGATTTTCTTCATGAGTTCAATAACAATTACATGTCAGAAGTCTATAAAATTGATAAAAGAAGGGATTTTTTGAACCTAAAGCAGAAGGAGATGACTATAGCTGAGTATGAGGTAAAATTTAATCAATTATCTCATTATGCATCCTTCATGGTTGCCACTGACACAAACAAATGTCGAAAGTTTGAAGAAGGACTGAGATATGAGATCAAAAGTAAAATCACAGCTGGAAATCTTAAAAGTTATACCAAGCTAAAAGCTACTGTAATCAGGGTGGAAAGATTAGAAAAAGAAAGGATAGAGTAACGAGTAAAAGGAGGGCCTATTAAGTTTATGGGTGATTTTAATAGAAAGAAAGGAAAATATGGAGATTATATGCCATCACAGTATAGTGCTAGGGGTGGTTACTATAACTATAGAGGTAGAGGATTAGGAGTTTCATCGTATGCAGGCAAAGGTCAAGGCCAAGTTATGCAATAATGACCCTTATATGTACATTGCAGCAGACAATATATGGGTGAATGTAGAAAATTGATTGGGGGGTGCTACTTTTATGGGTCTCTTGATCATATGCTTAGAGATTATCCTGAAAGATCTAGAATGTCAGAAAGAAGGAGAGGCAAAGTCAGAGCTACATCAGAGTCCATAGTTGAAGTTTCAGAGGTAGAGGTAGAATAACCACAATTGGCTAAGGAATGAGCATATTAGAAGGTCAGAGTTCTAGACCACCAACACAGGCCAAAGTATTTGCCATGACCAGGTAAGAAGTTATTGCTACTCTAGAAGTAATCACTGGCAAACTTTTTTTTCTATGATTTAGAAGTTCATGCATTAATTGATCCTGACTTTATACATTCATTCATTTCATTAAACATGGCATTACAATTGTGTAGTAAGCATCAACCTTTAGGTTTTAATCTATGTGTTAATACTCCTTTGAGAGATGTGATGATCGTGGATAAGGTATGTCGTGATTGTGTGATTCAAATTGATGATGTTGAATTGAATGTTGATCTACTACTATTCCACTCTGTGAATTTAATATGGTACTGGGTATAGACTGGTTGTCCAAATATTATGCAATAATAAATTATTTTACCAAGAAAGTTATTCTAGAATCTCCAAATCATACAAGGGTTGTCTTTTAAGAGGAAAGGCAAATTGTTCCTATAAGTTAGTTTCTGCTATCAAGGCTTTTCGTATGATTAAAAGTGGTTGTAAGGCTTGTTTAGCACATGTGGTAGACACAAGGTTCACAAGTGAATTACTTGAGAATATTTTCATGGTAAATGAATTTCCAGATATTTTTCTAGTTGACTTACCTGGATTACCACCTGATAGGGAGATAGAATTCATAACTGAGTTAGTCCCAATAACTACACCTATATTAATTCCACCTTATAGGATGGCTCTAATTAAGTTGAGACAATTAAAGACCCAGTTGTAGGAATTACTTGAAAATGGATTCATCAGACAGAGTGTGTTGCCTTTGGGTACTCAGTATTATTTGTTAAAAAGAAAGATGAGACAATAAGGTTGTGTATTGATTACAGGCAGTTAAATCAAATTACTGCAAAGAATAAGTATCCTTTACCAAGGATATATGATTTGTTTGACCCAGTTACAAGGACTACGGGTGTTTTCTAAAATTAACCTAAAATCAAGATATTATCAACTCAAAATTTCAAACCCAAATGTACTGAAGATAGCTTTTTGAACCAGCTATGGGCATTATAAATTTTTTGTGATGTCATTTGGTTTGACTAATGCACTAGTTGCGTTTATGGTTCTTATGAACAAAGTGTTCTAGCCTTTCTTAGACAAATTTGTAATTGTGTTCATTGATGACATACTAGTGTATCCAAAGAGCAAAAAGGAGCATGAACAACATTTAAGGATTATGTTGCAAATTTTGAGAGAAAAATGGCTATTTGCTAAATTAAACAAGTGTGAGTTCTAGATTGACCATGTGGTATTTTTATGACATATAGTTTTTGAAAAGGGCATAGAAGTGGATCCAAACAAAATTGAAGCAATTGTAAAGTGGAAAACCCTAAAGAATGTTGCAAAATTTTGAAGTTTCTTAGAACTAGCTAGATACTATCGTTGATTCATTGAGGGGTTTTCACTTAGGGGTTTTCACTTATAGTTGCTCCTTTTATTAAGTTACTTTAGAAAATTTCAGTATTTCAATGGTCTAAAGTATGTCAAAAGAGTTTTGATGAATTAAAAGATAGATTGACATCTGCTTCAGTGTTAGCCATTCCTATTGGTAATGGAAGATTTATAGTATATAATGATGCCTCTCATCAAGGTTTAGAGTGTGTTTTAATGCAGCATGGTAAGGTAATTGCATATGCATCTAAGCAATTGAAACCTTATGAATTATCTTACCTAATACATGACCTAAAACTTAATGTCATTGTGTTTGCTTTGAAAATATGAAGACATTACTTGTATGGAGAAACTTTTCAGATATTTATAAATCACAAAAGCTTACAGTATTTGATGAGCCAAAAAGAATTAAACATGAGACAGAGGCAGTGGTTAGAACTACTAAACGATTATGATTGCACCATTGAGTATCACCTAGGAAAAGCTAATGTAGTTATTGATGCTTCGTGTAGGAAATCAAGAAGCAATGTAGCTCATTCACAGGTATTTTCATTATCTTATTTAGTTCAATTTTAAGCTATGAATATATAACTAAACATACAAAATAATGAGGTATTGATTGCTACTTTTCAAGTCAGACTAATGTTGCATGATCAAATTAAAGAAGCACAGGGTAAGGATCCAAAGTAACATAGAATGATTGAAATGGTAAAACATGGGAGACATGGAGATTTTGATATTTGAAATGATGCCTTGATGTTGGGTTCTTGTATTTGTGTGCCTAATGTTGATAACTTCCAAAGACAAATCCTAGAAGAAGCAAATAATGCTCTATATGCCATGCATCTAGGAATGACGAAGATGTATAAGACCTTGCAATCTCATTTTTGGTGGCCTAAAATGAAGAAAGATGTAGGAGCCTATGTTTCAACATGTTTGACTTGTCAATAGATCAAAATGGAACATCAAGCACCAGTTGGAAAATTGAAACCATTGACGATTCCAGTATGGAAATGAGAAAGAATAACCATGGAATATATATATGGGTTATCCAAGACTTTGAAGAAGAATGATGTTATATTGGTTATCATTGATAAACTAACTAAGTCAACTCACTTTTTGCCTATTCGATGAGGTAGTTCACTTAAGCACTTAGCCAAGAAATATGTGGATGAAATTATCAAATTACATAGCGTTTTAATGTCCATTGTATTAGATAGAGATCCATGATTTACATCTCAATTTTAGGTCATTTTGCAACAGGCTTTAGGTACCAAGTTGAGTTTTTATATTGCTTTTCATCCTCAAACAGAATGGCAATCCAAAAGGACAATTCAAACACTTAAAGACATGTTTCGAGCTTATGTGATAGAGTTTAAAGGTGCATGGGATGAATATATTGCCTTGATTGAATTTACTTATAATAATCATTATCATAGCAGTATACATATGGCACTATATGAAGCACTATATGGAAGAAAATATCAAAGTCCTATCTATTGGGATGAAAAAGGGATGCGTGTTTTAGAAGGGCCAGACTAGTGCAAGACATTATGAACAAGGTAAACATAATCAAAAGCAAACTTAAAGCAACACAAGATAGGCAAAAAAGCTATGCATACCAACATAGAAGAGAAATGAAATATGAGGTGGGAGACAAAGTGTTCCTTCGAGTTTCACCATGGAAGGAATAATTCAATTTGGCAAGAAGGGGAAATTGAGTCCCCGATACATAGGACCTTATGAGATCCTAGAAAGAATCAATCCATTAGCTTACAAGCTAACACTACTACTTGAGATGCATTAGATTCATGATGTATTCCATATGAGCATGCTAAGAAAGTATCAATTTAATCCTATACATATGCTTAGGGATCCAACAATAAAAATTACGGATGATGTAAGTTACATTGAATAACTAGTGGAAATCATTGGTTATAAGACAAAATAATTACAAAATTGAGAAATCCCTTCAGTTAAGGTGTTATGGAGAAACCACTCATAAAAAGAGGCTACATGGGAAACCGAAGAGGACATGAAATGACAATATCCACATTTGTTTACAGGTATTGAATTTTTAAGACGAAATTCTTTATAAGAGGGGAGGACATGTAACATCCTCATCCATATTCATTGGCATTATCACATGAACATATTCATTGCATAAATGATTTGAAATCCAACATGAACATATGCATTAGATAAATGATCATTTAGACATGTGAATTGGATAACATGATGATGACACTTGCATCATTGCATTTGGGACACTTAAACATATATGTAATGTTTGTATAGTTGCATGAAAAATTGTCTCATGTTGTGTAACATCATAAATAATGGTGTTATAGACCTTATTTAAAAGTATAAGGAGAATCTAAGAATTAAGAAATGGATAGAGGTGCTTAAGGAGTGGAGAAGAGGGACTAAAAGAGGAAAGTGAACTTCCGACCAATGAAAGTGAAACACCATGATTCTATCATGTTACAATAGGTTTACAAGTGGAATTTTTCACCCTTTAGGATAAGAATAAATAGGTTAAATATGAAGGATAATAAAAGAAAGAGAGAGCTAAGGAAGAAATAAAGAAAGAAAGGAAGAAGAAGAAGAATAAGAAGAAGGAGAGGGAGAAGAGTGAGTTGCCTAGGAAAGAATCCCAAGGATTTCTGATTCTGGGACAATAAGTAAGTTAATTTATTTTCTTTCCATATGAAATTAAGCCCTCATTACATGTTAATTAGGCATGGTTCGTGAGAATTATGGAGTATTTGAGATAGAACTCTCGGGTGGAAGTTTGAAATTCAAGAGAACAAGAGCTGATTATGTTGGTTTTATTATTAGAGTAGAATAGTTTACCCACAAGTTCATAAGCCTAGAAAAGAAATTAGGGAAAGTGAAAAATATGAAATTTGTAGCTTTATGCCCCACCTAATTCCATATGAAACAGTTTTTCTTGATTTTGTATGTGTGAGGAGATATGGCTCCTTCATTAGGGTTGGTTCACAACCAACTGAAATCGCCTCAGTCTTTTTGTTTTTATATATTTTGATGAATTTATGTGCTGACTTAGACAAAGTGTAAAACATAAAATTTGTAGTGTCATATCCCTTATAAATACTCGTAAAGCATTTTTGATTGATTTGTTATGTGAAAAGAGATATGGCTCATTGATTGTGACTGACCCTGTATCCGGATGAAACCTCACCTGTCTTTTAATTATGTTTTCCAAGAATTTGATGGTCACGGATTTTAAATTTGGTGATGTGACAAACTTCAAAGTTGTATATTTATGTACTATCTAAATTCCTATAAAATATTTTTTCCAAATCTAGCATGGTTGTTGAGATATTGGCCCTTCATCATGAACGAATGTCACTATGTTGAAAACCTACTCACCTTGAGATTGGTCATTTATTTTAGTGACTTTATAGACTAAATTAGATAAAGAGTAAAACATAAAAAATGTTCATTTATGTGTTTTGTAACTTTTTGTAAATCTTTTTTTCAATTTTATTTGTAAAATTTGAGATATACTCAAGATGGTAAGACCTACTCTGAATGAGATAACAGTGAAACAGGGCAAAATTCAAAAATTCAACACATTCTCTATTTGTCTTATGTTGACCTGAAATTTGAATATGTTTTATCATTATGTGTCCAGTTTATTTCAAAAAAAAAAGAAACGAAGTCATTTAGATAAGTATATCTAATGTTATTATTGTGAGAGTGTTGCAAGCTTAGGTTGCCATATGAGGACAACATGCATAAACACTAGGTCCACTTGCATGGATCATGCCATAGTTACATACCAAGCATTCATAATCATTTTGACATACTTATAACCATGTATGTATCACATGTTAGGATCTCAAAACTTTGAGGAAGCCCTAGAGAGATAACCAAACCTACTAAAAAGGTTAGTCACATCAAAATGTGAGTAAAAACTATAATTAGATTGTAATGTGTATGTGTGATAGTTTTATGATTTGATTATGTTCTATTACATTTATATGTGATTGAATTGTTACATTTTACATGTGAATATAAGTCAAGTGAGAATTATATGCTCTTAATGAATACTTTGTATACCATTGTGAATGAATACTTGCATATGGAACTAAAAGGATGTTGTGACCAGCTTGTTAAACACTTGCAAATCACATGGAAATGGGACCAATATGTCATATTGGCACATGTTATTGATCAAATGATTCACTTGTTATATGTTGGCAAAAAAAAAAAAAACAGATGTCACTTAAATCATATGAATTCTCGAGAGTAATGTTTACATTACAAGGTCAAGATAAAAATCAATCTATTACATTTGCACTTGCATATCAATTGTTATACTTGTAATGTATCCTGATAATATTTGATTATTGGTTGTGCCATAAGAATCTGATTATTGTTTTTATTCATTGAGTCGCAACTCACCAAATCGCAATCATATTTTTTAGATACTGAAGCATAATGATTGGACACTTTGGTGCTTAGAGTTTTGCATAGAGACACATGGACTATAGGTCATCAATTAAATTCCAAGTCTCTCTCTTATTGTGTCATGTACATACATCTCGATAGGAACCAGTTTATAGTCACTAGTCTTGAACATTAGTTAACATATATGTACATTAAATACATGTTTTTTTTTTGTGTGTATGATGAATAAAACCTTTATGCATTTGCATTTTTGGACATGAATGCCATGTTTTGTAAATTAAAATGGTGGTTACATAAAATACATGATAATCACATTTCTTAGATGAATACATAATCCTTAATGAAATTTATACATAATAACTTAGGCATCTATGAGGAACAATTATAGTGTCATAATATGTATGTAATGCTTATTAAATTTTAGCTCTTATCCTTGCTAACATCTCCTTCACCTAACCTAAAAAATAGTTTGTGTGTAGAGATGAGCACTTTGTGAGAAACTAAGTGAAAGATTTTATATGCCCATTATACAGGCTTACATGCCATTACATGAATGCATTTCTAACTACATGACGCATCATTTGTAGACAACATTTGCATAACATAACATTACACATATGGATAGTCAAGTCCATGGAAATCCTTACTTAGTTTACTTTTCTTTCTCACACAAGAGAGTTGTCTCACCAGTTGCATACTCTTGGAGGAATGGCCTCACCAACCATATCTTTTACTTATCTCTTACATAGGCGGGTTACCTCACTAGTCGTATCATACATGCATTACATACCATTCATTTCATATAAGTTATAATCCTTGCATAACTAACTATGACTCTTTTGATTTCCACTTCTTCTCTAAGTTGTCCTCACATCATATGACATTTATACAAACATTTATATCATGACAAATCATTTACATTTCATAAAATGAATATAATTTTTATATAACATAATTTGGCCTACTATGACCTATATACCAAACTATGATGCATGTATGTAATGGACATTAAAAGCCACTAGAAAACCCCTTACCAAATGTTACTAATCCTTAATTGCATAACCCCTTTTCCTTTATCCTTGATCCTTGATCCATAAGGTCATATATACCTAAATATATAAATAAAACTATATTAATATAATAAAAATACTAAAAATATGGAGAGTTGTCTAAACTCAACCATAAGACATATTCTGCATATAAAGTAAACTATTATTGGTAAAACAACCCCAAGATTTTAAATCTAAACTTTTCTTGAACTTATAATTGCTAAAAAAGAAGAAGCTACATTTATATTTATAATTGTCATTATTTGGTTTCGTAGTCCATAAGATATCATAAATTACCATTTAATATTCATATACATGTATAATTATCAATAATTCCATGTTAGACATGTATAACTATCATTAATTCCATGTTAAACATCTTAATCCCTTAAGCCCTCAAACTTTCTAAAACCATTCAATTTAGTCCATTTGTTACATTATATCCTAAATTAACATCATTAATTCCATTTCAACATAATAGCATAAATTATAATCATAACCATTCATAATTTCTTCATTTATTTCTAAAAAATTCAATTCCATAAATGTGCTCAAACTTTTCATATTTGCTCAATTTAGTCCAAAATTATAAATAACATCAATTTGTATATAATTAGATCAAATTTATCCATTAATAATTCATTTTAAAGTTACTTTGCTTCTATATAATCCATTTTCTTGTAATAATACTCACACAAACCTTAGATTTATATTTTAGGACCAAATTTATAATTACTAAAAAATCATAAAAAAATTCATAAGATTTTATTAGATCTCTAAAATTCATGAAATTTGAATTGTTGTGATCAACAAATTTAACATGATTTTCTGACATTAATTTTTATTCAAGCCTACTGGGCCGCCACCATACCACTATGCACGATATGCGGGGTTCATCGTCGATGGCCATTAGAAAATCATTTGTGGTCAACCTATAGATCTTTATATTAGGAGTTTATAAGAACTATCAATGTCATCACACGAGTTGTCATTTATCTGAAATCAATAAAAAAATCAAAGCTTGATTGAAAATTTGACCAAAGATTTTGCTAACATCTCACATTTTTCAAAGCGAATCAAGTGTCAATGGAAAGCTTGTAAAAAGAGCTTTTCACATATATTTGAATCACCTATAACATATCTCTAGTTAGAGAGATATGGAAGGTTGAATTTTTGCCTCCTTATCTCTCTCTCTCTCTCTCTATGCATGTGCACGCATTAGGTGTAGGACTATCCTTGTAGTTGTTGCATTCCCTTCTTTTGTTTGTTGTGTCAATTATTTGGGTTTTGTCAAAATAAATGACCACTAAATTTTTTAAAGTGTTGTACACTATCCCTATTCCTTTATTTCATCTCATGCATTTGGTTTTAACCCAACTAGCTAAAACAGACTCGTTATTTTTTACTTTTTATTCATTTTTTGTTTTTGTTTCTAAATTTCTCTCTTTTTTCTTAGAATACTAATAAAATTAATAATTATAATAATATAATTATAATCAAAATTCACATAACTAATATATGTACTCGATATATATTTATTGTATTTAAATTTAAAATCTTCATTTATAAATAATTTAATTTTCATAAGATATATAATGTAACATCCCTATCCTCATTCATTGGCATTCTCACTTGAACATATTCATTGCATAAATGATTTGCATTCCCACATGAACATATACATTGGATAAATGATCATTTAGATATGTGAATTAGATAAGCACGACAATGATACTTACACCATTGCATTTGGAACACTTGAACATATATGTAATATTTGTATAGTTGCATGACAAATTATCTTATGTTGTGTGCCTATTATAACATCATAAATAATGGTGTTTTAAAGCTTATTTAAAAGTATAAGGAGCAAATGGAGATTAGGAGATGGACGGAGGTGATGAAGGAGTGAAGAGGAGGAACTAAAAGAGGAAAAATGAAATTCCAACCAATGGAAAATGAGACACCATGATTTTGTCTTATTAGAATAGGTTTACAAATTGAATGTTTCATCCTTTAAGAGTATATTAAAGAGGATAAACATGAGGGGCAGCAAAAGAAAGAGAGAGCTAAGAAAGAAAGAAAGAAAAGAAGAAGAAAAAGAGGGAGAAAAGTGAGTTACCTAGGAAGGAACCCTAAGCTTTTCTAGTTTTGGGAAAAGAGGTAAGTTAATTTATCTTCTTCCTATAAAAAATTTCTCCTTAATGACATGTTAATCATGCATGGTTAGTAAGAATTATCGAGTATTTGAGATGGAGCTCATGTATGGAGGTTGTAGCTTAAGAAAACAAAGTTAATTGTGTTTGTTTTGTTGTTAGAGCAGCTTGTTGCAATCACGATTTCATAACACTAAAAGAGGAATTGAGGAAAGTGTAAACCACAAAAGTTATAGCTTTATACTCCATCTAAAAGCATGTAGAACAGTTTTGCTTAATTTGGTGCTTATGAAGAGCTATGGCTCCTTCATTAGGGCTGGTCCATAACCAATAGAAATCTCCTCGGTCTAGCTGTTTTCATAAATTTTGATGAACTTTTGTGCTAATTTAGACAAAGTGAAAAATATGAAATTTGTAGAATTATATACCCTCTAAATTTTTGTGAAGTGGTTTTGCTTTCTTTATTGTGTGGAAAGAGATATATCTCTTTTACTGTGACTGACCTTGAACCTGATGAAACTTGTTTTATCTCTTAGTTATGTTTTTTAAGAATTTGATGAACCTAGAATGGGAATTTAGTGATGTACCAAACTTGAAATTTGTACAGTTGTGTCTAATATACATGTCTGCAAAATATTTTTGACAAATATATCATGATTGATGAGATATTGCTCCTTTATTGTGACTGATTCTCAATGTGTTGAAAATCTGCTCACCTTGAGATTGACCATTTATTTTGGTGACCTTATAAACTTACTTTGGCAATGTGTAAAACATGAAAAATGTTCCTATATGTGATATTTATTTACTGATAAATAATTTTGCAATTAGATTTGTATAATTTTAGATATACCCATGATTGTAAGACCTACTCATATTGAGATAACATTGAAATAGGGCAAAATTCAAAAATTCACCACATTTTATATATGTATTATATTGAACTAAAATTTCATATGTTGTATCATTATGTGTCTAGTTTATTTTAAAAAAATAATCAAGTCATTGGGATAATTATATATAGATTTATTACTATGAGAGTGTAGCAAGGTTAGGCAGAATACAAGAATAATATGCTTAAATACTGAAATTGGCCTTTTTATTTTGGTGACCTTATAT
Source organism: Omphalea diandra (assembly GCA_949677035.1). Lineage (NCBI taxonomy): Eukaryota > Viridiplantae > Streptophyta > Magnoliopsida > Malpighiales > Euphorbiaceae > Omphalea > Omphalea diandra. The sequence continues at coordinate 900 of CATIWR010133273.1, read as the reverse complement.
ATTGACTTTGACAATGTGTAAAATATGACAAATATTCCTATATGTGATATTTATTTTTTGGTAAATCTTTTTTGCAATTAGATTTGTACAATTTTAGATATACCCATGACTTTAAGACCTACTCAGACTAAGATAACATTGAAACAGTGCAGAATTCAAAAATTCACCACATTTTCTGTATGTCTTCTATTAATATGAAATTTCACTATATTGTATCATTATGTGTCAAGTTTATTTTTTTAAAAAAAGGAATCAAGTCATTTGGAAAAGTATATCTAATGTTATTACTATGAGAGTGCAACAAGGTTCGGCTGCCACAAAAGAATAATATGTTTAAATACTAGGTCCATTTGCCTGAAACATGACCACCGTTGCATTCCATGCATTTATACTCATTTGGACATTTTATAATGATATATGTATCAAATTTTAGGATCTCAACACTTTGAGGAAGTCTGGGAAAGTGGTCTATACCTACCAAAAAGGCTTGTCGCATCAAAAGGTGAGTAAAAGCCATAATTGGATTTAATGTATATGTGTGATGATCTTATGATTTGGTTATGTTCTATTACATGTATATGTTGATTGGGACTGACTCTGTACCAGAGTGAAACCCACCTTTCTTTTGAATATGTTTTCCAAGTATTTGATGGCCATAGATTCAGAATTTGATGATTGTCCAAACTTGAAAGTTATACATTTATGTATGATGTACATACTTGTGAAATAGGTTTTCCAAAATCGGCAAGGATGTTGAGATGTTGTCCCTTCATCATGACTGGTTGGCAACATGTTACAAACCTGCACATCCTGAGATTGGTCCTTTGTTTTGGTTACCTTATAGACTGAATTAGACAATGAGTAAAACATGAAAAATGTTCCTTAATATATTTTGTAACT
>CATIWR010133257.1:0-10963 GCA_949677035.1 Omphalea diandra | reverse complement strand
TGTCACTTTGGAGTTCATCAACTTCTTCAATTTTTCTTGAGAGATTGATTCAATTCTGCAAGAACAACACTTATTTGAAATATTAGTGATGATCAATCTACTTTGTCAAGATCAAAAGAGGTTCTAAACCTAGGATTGATTATCCTAGTTCAACACATCCTATCAACTAATACTTTAGACACCAATTTGTAAATCACATTGCATAAGCTCATAGGGCGAAGGTCAGTCATATGAACTAGATTAACAACTTTTGGAATTAATAAAATGTGAGTATGATTAAAACCATAAGGAAAAGGCATGCCATTTAACACTAAAAGATAAGCAGAAGTAACGTATGATCCAACTATGTCATTATAGTGAGTGTAGAAAGAACCTAGCAATCCATCAGGACCAGGAGATTTGGATGGGTCCATCTAAGAGAGAACTTGTCAAACCTCAGAGGTGTGGAAAGGAAGTAACAAAGAGGATGCTTGTACTACTGATATCTGATGAGGTATGCTTGCAAGAATTTCTTCATTGATAACCGAACCATTGGAGTGGAACGATTACGAGAAATGATCAATTGCAACTTGACCCATAACATCTAAAGAAGTTTGCCACTCATCGTGCACTTCATACAAACCCGATAAAGAGTTATATCGCTTTCAAGAAGAGGCCATGGAGTGAAAAAATCAACTATTACGGTTACCATATGATAACCACTGAATTCTAGACCGTTGCTTCCAATAAATTTCTTCCTTCTCGAAAAGGTTGTCCATTTGAGAGTGAATATGAAAATTTGCCCACTATTCCGGTCTGCATGAGCCTTGAGTGACTCAAGTTGGCCTCAAAGCTGCTGAATATCCTTGAGAAGATTGCCATACTTGGCACGTCCCCACTCATGCGAACAATCACGTGAGGAAGACGTGATAGTGGAGTAATCAATCTGTTCATGCCATTTAATCTTAAAACATCTTAAACGCAACTGCAAAATTACTCTCAGTGCAATGAACAGTGAAATTGTTGTCTCACTTTTATTGTATTTAAATGTTAACTAGTGGACTGACCAGCGCATTGCCGTTGGGCTTGAATTACCTTTTTTTTTTTTATGTTATAATATATACATTTTAATAGTTAAAATCTTATATATGGTTGATCAATCATGAATATAATTTGAACTCATTAGATGGTCTAAGGCTCACATAGCAGCTGCAAACCTTACGTTAGCATTACAATCGTAAACCAACTCCAACTATGTTAGAATAAAATTCCTAATCCATAATGTCTTGATTTTCATAAAGGATGATACACGTAAAAATATTATCTTCATTCTCCTGGATTTCATATCTCGCACGAAGGTTGCACTCTAATATTATGTTTACAAAACTTTGATAATGATCATACGTAAATTTGACATATAAATTAATAACTCAATAAAAAATTAAATGTTAAAACAATACATACAATATGTTAAAGTAATATTTGAAAGAATGACAAAAACTAAAATAGTTAATAGAATTATAAAATATCAACTCTTAATGTTTTTGAATTATTCGCATGATATATTAATATAAAGGCACAGAAAAAATTTTTTAAAATGCCGCACGACTAAGTTGATGACATGTTAACATAAGCTGGAAATAAATAAAACTAAATGAAACATAAAAATCGTTTTTATATTATTAGTTGTAATTAAATATATGCCATATATATGTAACAAGATAATAAAAACAGTATTATTTGCAAATGTCTAATATTAATTCCAATTTTAAATTTAAAATGTCATTACCAACTTAATAATAGTCTATAAATCAATTGTTTTTAATTATCATAATCTTATTTGTGAATAGCTTATAATAAAAATAAAAATATTTTTGAAATTACAATCAGCTGGAAAAGAATAAAATATTTTTAAATATAGTTCATTTAATTTAATATGAAGTTAAAACGTCTTTTTCCCCCAGATTGTAATACGAAATTAAAAGTAAAAAAAATGAATAGATTTAACATATGAAAGCCTAAAGTCTAGCAAACATGAAAAAAAAAAAAAACTTTAAAATAAGAGTATATTTATTTGAAAAGCTTTACAGGTAATGGAGTTAATGGAAACTTTAAAATTACTGTACTTAATCAATTTTATTTATTTAATCCCGTTGCTATAAAAATTTAAAAAACCATCATTTCTATTAAAACATTACAGCAAGAAATTTGTAATAAAAATTAAATTTTAAACTGTACCAAATTAAGTTTATTTTGCTTCATTTCATTTTTTAGATTAAGTTCAATTTAATGTACGTGATATTTAGGGAAAAAAGTATTCCGAGCAAGAATTTTGAATCTCAAATATAAAATCTGAATTTATTTTTCCAGTCATATAAATATAATTTTGCCTCCAAACACATGAAAAAATATACCCAAAATTTCTATATATAATCAATTAATAAATAATATATATAGGTAACACGATATTAAAATTTGCTGTTTGCATGCAAAAATTTCAAACAAACATAGTATAGAAACCAATATAATGTTTGTTAAACTATTTCACAAATATAACTTAATTTTTAATATATAATTACTTAAAATCATAGAATTTTCTATCAAAATTAAACTCAATTAACTAGATTCATTGAATTTTATTTATGCAATAAATTTTAAAAAGAATTATCTATATTTAAAAATATTAAAATAAAATCTGTTTTACAAATTAATTTTGTAATTAAATAAAATTAAGTCTATTCATTACATTTTCTTTTTATAAAATGCTTAGTTAATTATTACTAATATTTCAAAAAAAAAAATGATGACAAGTTGTACTCTTAAATTAATTTTTTTATTATTATACCCAATTAATGTTAATTAATTAATTTTATTTTTACATGAAATTTAAAGAATCATTATTACATTAAAAAACTTTGCCCAAAAATCTATAACATTAACTAAATAAAAAACTATACCAAATTCATTACGTTTTCTTCATCTTATTTTTAGATCGAGTTCAATTTAATTGAATTGATTTTTTCGAGGGAAAAATTATAAAAAAATGAAAATTTATGTATCAATTATTAAAGTTACATTCACTTCACTATCCAGATAAATATAATTTCCTTTCTTGATACATCGAAAATCCACTCTAAAAAGAAAATCAATTCAAAATATTAAATATGATTATCTTTGTGATAGAAATCTTTTTATTTTTGGCTTAATTAACATCCAATTATGACTGAATTTTTAAAAAATAAGCATTTTTTTTTTAAAAAAAGGTTCCCTATATGTAAAGAAATTAATTTTTTGCATGAATAAAAAACTCTCATTGCCCAAAATATTGACTTAAGTACTGTTTGATAACCCAATTCAACATTTAAAATTAATATTTTCAAAACTTAATTTTATAAACTTATTTGATAACTTTATTTATCTATTATCAAAAAAGTTCAGTTTAGTTATAATTATTTTAAAATAATAAGTCAAAATTTTTAACTTAAAATTATCGGTTAACAGGCTCAACCACCATATACTAAAATATTTTTATTAATATGACCTATATACTCTAGTAACTCAACAAACTCTCATTTAAAAATAAAATCTATTTAATATCTATTCAATCATTATAATTATGAAATAGATTATTCAATTCAATTTTAAATTTTCAGTTCATACTAAACAACTATACAATTATAAACTTTCAACACTTAAATCATTTAGTACTTAAAATTCAACTATTAAATTTTCAATATTTAATTTTCAATTTTACCAAACAACACCTTAGTTAAAATTAACTGCGTAATTCATTAACTTAGACTATATTTTAAAGGCTCCCTGTATATAAAGCAGTTAATTTCTCACATAAATAAAAAACTTTTAGCTCCAAAAATATTAGTTTAGTTAAAATTAACTTAATAATTTATTAACTTAGATTATATTTCAAACTCTACAAAATATTCTCAAAACTAAATACTTTCTCTAATGAAATAAATTCTTTTCCATGTTTTCCATATTATATAATTCAACCGATTTCAATACTATACGATACTAACCGAATTAAATGCATTATATTAACTTTATAAATTAAAAAATTTGATATAGAACATATATAGTTATCCTCCAAATTTTAATTCAAAAAAAATCTTTTTATTTCTTACACTGAATATAAAATCTTTTATACTAAGTGAAGAAACTCAGTAGAGCTGAAAATTATGCTCGTTATAAAAAAATAGTTATCATTTTAAAAAAACAACTGTGAGAATACTGCATAAAAATAACGTCCAACACGATGCAGTAAAATAAAGTTTAATAAAAATAAATATATAAAATATAGATCACTAATAAAAAGAATTTTTTGAAAGGGAAAAAGTGTATAGCATGTATGCCTCATCAATTCCATGCAATAACGCAATATTTCATTTTAGGGTTGCTATCACTTATAAAAAGAAACATAGAAAACAAAGTATGTGAAAACTTCTGTAGAAAATAGTGAAGAATAATCGATTTAAAAATATCCCTTCCTCAGAAATACAAAGTTGTAACAAAAACAAACATTTGTAAAGATACAATACTAAAATATTAGAAGTATTGATATCATGCAACGTGGAAGAAAAAGCATATATCAATACCATGTAACCAAAAAGCAATTTTTAAAAAAATTTCAGAAAAAGAGAAGTCAAATATATATAAGGAAGAAGAAATAATATAAAATAGTTGCATAGAATTTTTTATATATATATAGAAGAAAGAAACACAATTAATCAAATCATAAAAAATATTTTATAAACCATATAAAAGATCCATAAATAACTTTATGAAAAATAATTAAAAAAGTTATAAAATTAACTCGCTGAAAAAACCATGTAACTTGGCAATAGTTTAAAAAATTTTTTTAAAAAAAGAACATGTATTTATAAAAAATAAAAGATAGAAAGCATCACTGAAAGAACTATTTGGAGTTAGGAGGAATATAACTAATCCAACTAAAAAGGATTTCCAATAACTCCGAATTCTTTGTGACTAAAGCATAAACCCAACAATGAAATATGATAAGGCTAACTTGAAGAAAGCACCAGAAACTGCAAATAGAGTTGCCTACAGTAAGGAGTGATATTTGCATATAAATATCTCACACACAGTTAAAACAATAAAGTTATTGTCTAACCACATAACCCAAATTCTAATGGCGGTCCAATATTAAAAAAAAACCTTAAGAATTCCCAGTAACAAACAACAACACGCTATACAATCATAGGAACTTGTAAATGCACACATGTCTATAATTTAGGAATCTAAATCAATATATCTGGTATAAACTCAACATAAATATATACTATGCATACATATACATCCAGAAAAAGAACAAAATCTACGCATATATAAAGTTAATAAAGCACATTAGTAATATGTTATGAACATAAAAACTCAATGTATACATACATATCAAACATCATACATACTGACTTACATAAATACACCAAAACTAGTCCAATGTAACTTGTACAAAAGATAATACAGTAATGATAACTATATTGGTATAAGTAAAACTATGAATACAACTATCTAAACCCACCTAACTCAAAATTCACAACTTTGACAAAATAAACAATAAGACAACACATATTCGTAATAAATCCAAAAAGCAACTCATTTTAAAACTTGAAAAGTATACAAACCACTTACAACAATCACACAACTCAATAACTAAAGTACATCTAACAAATATAAATGACAAAATAATTGACAATTATCTTAAAAATTTTAGGAATTTCACAGTAATAGTAAAGATTGAAATAAAGTTTTACAAAAAATAAATTAATGTAGCCTTGGGTATTAACAAAATAAAAGGAAAAAATAAATATCCAATCATCTAACAAATAGCAACCAACATTTGATATTAAAGAACATGCATGTGAAAAAAGCAAAGCCCCAAAAACTACTCAAGTCATATACATACTCCTCAAAGCAACTAACCCAAACTGCCAATTAACAAAGACATAACAACTTGAGAAAAGGAGAATAAACTTAAAATCTCTACAACAATAATTAAAACAAACCATAATCATCATACATGACAAAAACTCCTAATCCTCCACCAACTTAATAAATGTATTAGGAAGATTCATCTCATGCTCAGGCAGGTGATGCCTACCTTTCTACAAAGTATCAAAGGAAACAAAGAAGTTTAACTAGAACACAATGTTAATGAGGATTTTAGGAAATAAAAACAATCCTCAGCACATCGCCCCTAATGAGTAGACCTAAGCTAGCAGAAAAATTATACCTTTATATCACCAGCTACTAAAGAAATAATAGCCTCAAGGAAAAGGATGAGCAATACCTAATTTTTTGCATTAGCAAAGTCTAAAAAGGTCTAAGATATGATACCCAAAGTTCAAAAAGGTCGCCCTAACAATCCTCACTTCTATCATCAAATTAAGATCATATTTCGAACACACACAATCATAATATGAATATATCCACCACTTCAAATATGCCTCCACTAAGAAAAATGTTGAACTAAGTTGGTTAAACCTATGTCATAAGCCTCTGTTGATCTTAACAATGGAGATTGATAAGTTCTAATGCTTTGATTAAGTGTCTTTTAGGAGATTATAAGATTTATTTTCTTTGAAAGTTGGATGAAAGTCAAAATCTTCATCTTTTAGAAGAACACCCAAATTCACAGTCGGTATCTCCTAAATTACAATCGCGACATTGCTATTAGGATGGATGGAGCTAGGCCAGAGGAATTCACGGGCGAATTCATAGTTGTGACTTAGTTGAATGAGCATTGGTTGGTTCACAGAGGAATTCGTGGTGCTTTTCGCATTAGAGGTCGCGACCGCAAATTTCATAGTAACAAACATGGGAACCAAAGCCACAATCACAACACACCAAGTGTCCAAGGCAACCAGTGGAAATAAAAATTGTGAGAGCAAAGAATTGATCACAACCGTGACTCAAGAAGTTGTAGTTTCCTCAACAGATAGAGGAATTCGTGGTTTTAGTCACGCCCAAGACAAAACTAACTTACGACCGTGACTTTAGAGTAATTGGTTGAACACAACTATTATATTTCTTAGACAACCAATGGGTGAAAGACGTGTGGACTAGCCATAGACATATAATGGAGTTCTCTGTCACAATTTCTAGCTCCTCAGTGCAAATTGAAAATTCGCGACCTTGAAAGGAGTGTAGTGACTGCGACTTCTACCTGACAAGCATTTAATGCAAAATCTGCCTAGCACATCTTGGAGATTTTGTGATAGTTTTTGAGTAACGTCTCTTTGGTGGATGTGAACTATAAATACTCCACCAAACAAATGTAAATGCAAGAAAATTCAATTAATTGTAACCAAACTCTTGCCAATTTACTGCTCATTCTTTTACTCTTCTTTATGTGTCGTTAATTATTTGGTGTGAGCAATAAACACTTTTGAAAGTAGGTTGAGAGTTAGCCTAGATTCTAAAACTCTTATAAGAGGTTAAAGTGTGAGCCTATCCAAAACACTTGTGAGAGATTTTTGTGTGAGCCTAAAAACACAAGGTGTAAGGATTTTGTATGAGCCATAAAACACAAGTTATATAAGTTTGATGTGAGCTTGAAAACACCAGTTTAATTGAGTGAAATACCTAATTATATAGAATTAGGGAGTGGACATAGGGCTTTTTAACACCTAAACCACTAAACTTCTTATGTTTTTTCTCTATTCCTTTTTAACTTCCTAAACACCTTAATCTTCTTTTTAATTTTTAATCAACCACCAATTCAACCCCCCCTTCTTAGTGCACTAGGCCAATAAATGGTATCAGAGCTAAGTCTCACTCCAAAGCTTAATTGTTTGAGTAAAGATCATGACACAAGAAGAAATCCATACTCACCTCAAACCATATTTCGATGGAGCATACTATATTCATTGGAAGTATAAGATGAAAATCTATCTAGATAGTGATGTGGTGACCTTTGTGATATTATTGCAAAGAAGTGAAAGCCACCTACCAAAGTGGTTGATGGAAGTGAGGAGTTGATCCCTAGAGAGGAATAGGTTGAAGCTCATAGGAGATCCAATGGAGAGAAATAAAAGAGCCATGACAACCTTTCTAAGTTCTCTCTCAAGAAAAGAAATTGGAAGGGTCCAACATTACCTTACTACTCATGGTATTTGGAAGGCTTTGGAGAACTATCATGAGGGCACCACCTTGGTAAAATCTAGTCGACTTGAGATGAATGTGACAGAGTGAGAGCTATTTATGATGAAGGAGGAAGAAAACATCACAGACATGACAAATAGACTCCTTGAAATCGTCATTAACATGAAGAAGTTTGGGAGAGTTCTCACTAATCATGAGGTAAATTCTAAAATTCTAAAATCTCTACCTCTTGAAAAATTTGATGCAAGGGTGTGTAGTATCCAAAAGTCCAACCTAAAGATAGGAAAGGTGTCAATGGATTTCCTAATAAGAAAATTCTTAACTCAGAAGAAGGATGAAGAAATGAAGAGAATGAGAGGTCAAGGAGAGAAGTCTAAAAAACTAAAAAGGAGAACCTTGGCACTCAAGTCTTTATCAAAGGAGAAAAAAGTAAAAGTAGCTTTAAGTGAAAAGGAAAGTGACAAGGAGGAGGAGGAGCTTGCAATGCTTTTAAGAAGAGCTAAAGAGCTAATCAGAAAAAGGAAAAAAAGAAAAAACTTTAAGAAAACAACTCCAACTCTCAAAGAGAGATCAAATGATGTCATTTGCCATGAATGTGACAAGTAAGACCACATCAAATATGATTGTCCCAAGTTAAAGAAGAAGAAAAAAGTGGACAAAGAAAAAAAAAAGCTTTAAAGCCACTTGGGATGATAGCACAAGTGAAGAAGATGAAGAGGAAGAGGTTAAAACCTATGCTTCATGGCTCAAGAGGATTCATCTAATAAGGTAAGCTCTTCACCTCACTCTTATTCTGAATTTGATGAGTTAGATGATGTGTATGTAAGCTTTTAGAAGCTTTCACCATGAAATATGATAAATATAAGTCACAAATGAAAACTTAAAAGAAAAAATGCACTAAATTAGAGGACGAATTCAAATCCTTAAATAGTCCTGTAAGTGAATTGAGGGCTTCAAATGAAGAACTCAAGAAGTCTATAGAGAGTCTATCCAAGTCATCTTCATCTCTAACTTCATTAAGAAAAGAAAATTACTCCTTGAAAGGAGAAGTCATTGAGCTTAGATACTCTATTTCTAAATTCCATAAGGGTAAGGAAGCTTTGGAAGCACTTATTGTATCACAAAGACCTTTCTTACTTAGGCATGGTCTTGGCTTTAATGGAGCCTCTTCTTCTAGACATTCACTCACAACATTCATCAAGGCCTCAACACCTCAAACATCAAGTATTAAGGTTGTTAGAAAGAAAAGTGCTTAAAGCACTAAAACACCATTACCTAAGGTCAAAGGAAAAGTGCAACAAGGCCCAAAGCCTATTTCTAAGAAGGCTAACCATGCATACATGTACAATAAAAGGCATGCTCATTCAAACATATATAAAAATTTGCTCTTACACCCATTCATACATGTTCATGCTCACACACACACACATCATTTTGGTATAAGGAAATCCCTTACTCATACCACACACAGACATCATGTTGGTATGAGGAAATCCCCTACTCATACCAAGGCAATGCATAGGATAAATACAATAGGCCTAAACTCCAATGTGATTATTGCATGAAGTATGGACACATAAATGTTTATTACTACATTAGGAAGGCACACCTTAAGTTGGAGGATCCTTCAAAACCTAACCCTTTAGGACCTAAGTATGCTTGGGTACCAAAGTGAAGATGATTTACTTATGTTGTGTAGGGGTGTTTGGCAACCACCAATGAAATAAATGATTGACATATGGATAGTGGATGCTTAAAGCACATGACAGGTAATAGGAAGTTATTCATGGCCCTAAAGGAAAAGTAGGATAACAATGTCACATTTGGAAACAAAGCCAAGGGTAAGGTAATTAGCATTGGGACCATTGGTAAGAATGGTTGTTCTTTAATTAATGATGTTTTACTTATTGATGACTTACAACATAACTTGCTTAGTGTAAGTCAATTATGTGACAAAATTAATAAAGTCACCTTTAACCTTAGAGAATGCAGAGTTACCACTTTGGTGGATAAAAAGGTAGTTTGCAAGGGTGAAAGAAAGGGAAATACCTACTAATTGACTTAGACAATTTGGCTAACCAATCCTTTAAGTGTCTTATGTCTCTTAGTAATTAAGATTGGCTATTGCATAGAAGGCGTAGACATGCTAGCATGGAGCTTTTACAAAGCTTATCAAAAAGAAAGCTAGTGGAAGGTATTCCCAAGCTAAGGTTCTCTATAGACAAGACATGTGTTCCTTGCCAAATAAGGAAGCAACATCAATCTTCCTTCAAAGCAAAGATATTATAAGTATATCTAGACCTCTTCAATTAATTCATATGGACTTGATAGGACCTACTAGGAGTGATAGTTTAGGTGAAAAATATTATGCACTAGTCCTTGTTGATGATTACACTAAGTTTACTTGAGTTTCCTTTCTAGCCTACAAGCATGATACTTTTCATGCTTTTAAAAGTTTTACAAAAAAGATTCAAAATGAAAAGGTTTACTTCATTTCTTCCATAAGAAGTGACCATGGAAAAGAATTTCAAAATGAATCTTATTGCTTAGAGAATAAGCTTTTTCATAACTTTTCAACTCCTAAAACACCACAACAAAATGGTGTTGTAGAGAGGAAAAATAGGACACTAGTAGAGATGGCTGAAACTATGCTCAATGAGTATTCATGGCCAAATTACTTTTGGGTCAAAGCTTTCAATACTTTGTGTTATATTGCAAATCGAGTTTTCAAAAGACTCATTCTTAATAAAACTTCTTATGAGCTATGAAATGGTAGAAAGCCTAAGTTAACATATCCAAGAGTTTTCAGATGTAAGTGTTATATCTTGAATACCAAGAATAATCA
>CATIWR010133251.1:0-21891 GCA_949677035.1 Omphalea diandra | reverse complement strand
AATCTCTGATGTATTTGCCGTTGATATACATCCGGCAGCCAAGATTGGGAAAGGAATACTGTTTGATCACGCTACTGGTGTGGTCATTGGTGAGACCGCGGTGGTTGGAAACAATGTGTCCATCTTGCACCATGTTACGCTTGGTGGAACAGGGAAGGCATGTGGAGACCGACATCCCAAGATTGGAGATGGAGTTTTGATTGGTGCTGGCGCAACCATTTTAGGAAATGTCAAGATTGGGGAAGGAGCTAAGATTGGAGCTGGGTCCGTGGTACTGATTGATGTGCCCCCTAGGACCACGGCAGTGGGGAACCCAGCCAGGTTGGTGGGAGGAAAAGAAACACCAGCCAAGCATGATGAATGTCCTGGAGAATCTATGGATCATACTTCTTTTATCTCTGAATGGTCAGATTATATTATTTGATTTGCTGTTATCCTTTATAGAAGTTCTAGTTGCTGTATATTGCCAAACTTTACCTTGTTTCTCTTTGGCTTTGATGGTTTTAGGTCAGCAAGGGGATGAAACTGGCATTTATTTAGTTTTGCATGTTTCTATTGGATTATGAATACTAATTTTAGTTTAAGCAATGAACTATCTTTTGGGAGTCACTGTATTTATTTAATTCAAGTGCTGCTGGATTTTGTTTGCCTTTCCATACTAGCTAAGATTGTTATATTGTTTCCATTATTATGATGCTTGAATTCTCCATTTGATGAGTGGTTCATAAATATGAACTTTTTCCATAGCTTTTCTCTCCGAAATGAAAAATCCATGTGATATGCATTAAATTTCGCACCCATTTTTTTTTATAATCATATTCAGGTTTGAGATGGTCGGATTATGTCTAACTGATAGTTGTTTGTGGTTAAATATGTAGAAGAAGCTGCTATCTGTCATTATGAGCTTCTAGAGTTGTGATAATCACTAAAAGAGATGTGTTTATTAGTGATAGCTTAAAACTGTCATTATAGGGTACTAACGGGGACCAGAATTTTACCTGGTTGTGCCATTTGCAAATGCATATGATACTTCACAATGGGCTTTATATGGGGTCATTGTTGCTCTCTTATTCCTCTTGTTGTTAACAACAGTTGCTGGTCTTATTGGCAAGACTATAAATGATTCGCTCACAAATCCCTTTCAACCTTTTTTTTTTTTAAAAAAAAATAGCTAAAAGTAAAGAGAAGGAGGAAAGGAAAAGAATGAATGCAAATCAAGAAAAGATTGAAAGAGAAAGAATCCAGTACAAGATTTTTAACCATAGGTAGCATAATGTTGAAGTTTAAGATTTCCTTGGATATGCATTCATCATCAAATTTCTCCCCTTGTAGGCATAATCTCACTATATGTTATGAATTTTTTGTTCTTTTTCTATCTGAGGGTGTATTTTCTTTTGGGAGCTTATGGATGGGATACAAAATGCCAGTATATTTTGAGCCCTAAAAGATCTCCTTTTTTTTTTTCTGATGCATTTCAAACTATTGGCCCTTATCATGCCAAACCAAATTGAAATTCAGTTATGAAAGAACAAGCCCTTGTCTAATCTTTTGCAAAATTCCATCATCAAGGGGCAGTTTAATGAATTTACAACAATCAGCATTACACTTGGTGATCCAAGCTTACTGTTTATTACTTTCTTTCTTGGATTTGCTACAATCACTCTGATAGTGTCTTGCACACTTGGTTTTATTTATTTTTTGGATGAGGTATTTTTGTTCTTTGTATTATCTAAATTGAAAGAAAAAAAAGTTTATACCATTGGATTGCCTTTTAAAGCTTGGTTTTTAAGTTGTTTTATTCTATCCTGATTTTTGCAAGATAAGCTTCTCTGAGTAGTGACCTACGTGTGAGGAATTTTCCTTCCCCTGCAGATTATGTTTTCTAGCTCATTTTTGCTTAAACTTTACAGATTATGTTTTTTGCAGATTCTCCTAAGCTCTGCACTTCTGCTTTTTGCAGATACTTCATAAGCTAATTCATTCTGGTTTCTGAAAATTGTGCTTTTTCTGCTGACTCTACTAGTTTTCTACTTGGGTTACTGGTTTTTTTTAATCTTAACCAGTTTATTGCATATTCTGCAGAATGCGTGCTCTTATTTTTTTTTCAGTGATTTGTCTCCTGCTGATTTTTTTTTCAGTTTGCTCAGATATTTGTTGGAGTTTTGGCTCTATGGTTGTTATGTGAAAGCTTTCTTGAACTTGGGCTTTCTAAATTCTTCTGTAATCTACTGTTAATCTTTGTCATGATTCATTAAAAAAAAGAGACTCGGACTGTTCCATCAATTTGTTGGAGTGTTGTCTTGTTTCATCTTGGTATTCTCACATTCTTTTGAATTTAACCTAATTTAAGTATATCTGCACCTGTTATTAATTTGCATTATCTGATATGTTTTGTGTAAGAACAAGAGTAGAGCGACTTTCAAAGAGTTAGGTACACAATGAATCAAATCAAATTGGGAAGTGGCTTGGTTCCACATCAGGGTTAAAGAAAGGTTGTCTTCATGCTACCAGTTGCATTAAGTAGGAAAAGTGCACAAAGGTTAAGATCGATCTGCTTATTTTGGTATTTAGGACAAAGGACTTCCATTGCTACTTCTAGCTCCAATAACTACCATTCCAATTGTGCCTCCAAATGAGATTCTTATACCCCCTGAATTTTAGTTAATGCAAAATAATGCAGTTAGAAGAACTCCTGCAGGTAATCTCTATAATCAGTATATGTTTTGCTTGTTCGGACGTTTCTAAATGGTATTTTCTTTCTTTTGTGAATGTGGTATGTTGAGCTAGGATTTACTTACTGGAGAAAATTCTCCACTTACTTTTTTTTGTATATCTCAATTAATTAATTAGCTCCAATTGCTTACGAGCAATAGGTATTAGTACTTTTAGTGTTTATATACATTCACAGGCAGAGTCTGGGAAGGGGATACTGTTTGATGGTGACTGTTGAGATGGCTGTGGTTGGAAACATTTATCAATTTTGCACCATTTTATCTTTGGGGGGAACATGGAAGGCATGTGAGGACCGACCTCACAGTAATTGGGATGGAATGTTGACTGGAGGAGGCACAAACCCCTCTACCACAGAAGTGGAAATGTCATCACATTGGTAGGAGGCAAGGGAAATGCCAGCCCAACAAGAGTAGTATCCTTGGGAAACCATGGACCATACTTATTTCATCTAAGAGTGGTCAGATGATATTACTTGATATTTCTCATAATCGTGTTCTCTTAAATATGGTCATGTCTTTA
The DNA here is from genome assembly GCA_949677035.1 of Omphalea diandra. NCBI lineage: Eukaryota > Viridiplantae > Streptophyta > Magnoliopsida > Malpighiales > Euphorbiaceae > Omphalea > Omphalea diandra. The sequence continues at coordinate 18,639 of CATIWR010133251.1, read as the reverse complement.
TATGTTGCTGCATGGTTCATTTTCTCCCTCTGTTTCGGTTTGGGTTCACAGGGGATGTAGTTGAAATTACATGTAGCAATGCGTGTTTAAATTTAATAGTGGATTACATGTTAGCACTAGTTTAATAAGCAGTCAACTGTGTTTTGATAGTCGTAGGATTGATCTGATATGTGTACGGCTAAGAGTGGATTTCTTTTCCTTCTTAAGATTGTTCTGTTATGTTGTTTCCGATTTTATTGATGCTTCAATTTACATTAGATGTTTGTATTCATATTTTCGAAACATTTTTCTGCAGTGCACTCCAAGAATTGAAAATCAAAATGCATTGGATATTTTATTAATTATTTAAATCGATTTTTCCCTCTCCATTCATATTGTGTGTATAACTATTAAGCACTTTGCGGAATGATCGTGAACAAAAACAGATTCACATAATTTTCTAGTAACCTGGTTCAGCAACGAGATAGATTATGTTTTGTGGTTCGGAAAGAGTTTCTTTTTTCTTTTTTTTTTTTTTTTAACTGTCCAATTTATGTTGGAATCGCACTCTTATACAGTGAAGTTTGTACCCTTTTTTTTTTTTTTTTCCAATTCGACAGTGGGGAATTGGTGAGGGGACGGAGGTGGGAATTGAAACTCCGACCTCCAGCTGTCTCGGCAAAGGCAAATAAACGCCAACTCAGCTAGACAGGTATTGGTGAAGATTGTACATGCCATAGTAAAATCATGCAATGCTGAGTTTTGATTGCCCGTGAATATGACAAGCTTAATGGCTACAAATCAGTTCCATTCCGTTAGGTCTGCCACCTAATAGTACAGTTGCAGTTCCATAATTTCTTACAGTTAAAACACTTGGGTTTTGTTTGACATAATTTGTCCTGCCTTTTTCATCAGCAAACAAAAACAATTTAACATTTTCCTTTAAAAAGAAATTAAATTAAATTTTATTAAAACTAGGTCTTTACCAATTTTAAAATAATTTTATTTTACATATCATCATCATCATATACATGTACGCCTCTTTATCCTTTATAATTTGCAAGCGGTCCAGCGTCATCTGAGCAAACGACATCTTCCTTACTTTGATTGATTGGTCTTCTACATGGTCGTGCAACGACATCGCGGCCCTTTTCTGCGGACGGATATCACCACGTTACTTTAAACAAAGTATCTCTGTACCGGACTTATCATGTACTTGTTCATGGGTCCTTCGAGGAGCCACATTAACCTTTTGTTCGGAAATAAATAAAATGAAGGAGGAAAAAATAAAGGAAGAAAATAAGAAAGGGTTATAATTTTTTATTATTTGAAAATGAAAGGAAAATAAAGAGAGAAAAAATTTTTTCTTTATTTTTTTTCTTAAATAGAGAATAAATGTAATGATTGAAAGAGATTATAGTAAGTTTATCTTTTTATCCTTAATATTTCAATTTCAATTGAATGTTATCTTTTTTTCTTTTTTTATTTAAATATATGAATGAAAATAGATAATTTAAATATAAAGAGGTAAAATAAATGATGAAAAATAAAATTTATTTTTTTAAGTAAAAACACTGTTAAATAGCTTCCCTCCCTCCCAATGCCCAACCAATAGTTGCACAATTTAAGAAGGAAACAACTCAACAGCGGCAACCTCATAGCCATGGCACCTCTTCAACACCCACTAAAAACAATGATACTTTCTCCGCACTGCACCTCTCCATTAACCTCTCCACCTTTTTCTTTACCTCCAATTAAATTCAAACTGCTTTGTTCCACCAAGGTTTATCGCCGTCAGATACACAAAATGCCTAAAAAAGAACGCAACTTTAACACTAACAACAAAAACGACGAAGATCCATTGCGCGGAAACTCCACGAATGTCCTTCCTAGTGTTGATTTGGAGAGTTTGTGCAAAGAGGGTAAGACTAAGGAAGCATTAGAGTCTGTGGCCCAGGGCGATTACGGTGTCCTTTTTGCGTTACTGGATTCATGTGGCAGTTTGAAGGATCTTGAGATGGGTAGAAGGGTGCATGAGTTGTTGAAACGGTCAGGATTTGGTGGTGATGTTGAAATGAATAATAAATTGATTGATATGTATGTGAAATGCGGGAGTTTGACGGATGCACGCCGGGTGTTTGATAGAATGCGGGAAAGGAATTTGGGTTCTTGGAATTTGTTAATAAATGGGTATGCGACGAATGGGCAGGGTAATAAGGGGTTGTTGTTGTTTGAGGAGATGAAGAAGCTTGGGTTGTATCCCAATGAGGAGACTTTTATGGCCGTATTTGCAGCTTGTTCTGGTGTGGGAACTGTGGAAGAAGGTTTGATGCATTTCGAAGCGATGAGGAGTGATTATGGTATCGTTCCGGGGATTGATCATTATCTTGGGTTGATTGATGTTCTTGGGAAAGCCGCTCATTTGCGGGAAGCTGAGGAGTTTATTGAGAGAATGCCATTCGAACCTACAGTTGAGGTCTGGAGGGCTCTTAGGGATTTTGCGCGAATTCATGGAGATGTTGAACTTGAAGATCGTGCTGAGGAGTTGGTGGTGGCTCTTGATCCTTCAGAGTGTAATGCTAACAAGATCACTCTGCCTCCAAGGAAGAAGTATTCTGACATTAATATGTTGGGGGAGAAGAATGGGCTGGGTGAATATCGGTGTATGGAACCTTATAGGGGAGGAGAGGGGCTTGCGAAGTTGAAAGGTTTAAATGGGCAGATGAGAGAATCAGGTTATGTTCCGGACACGAGGTATGTGCTTCATGACATTGATGAGGAGGCAAAAGAGCAGGCATTGTTGTATCACAGTGAGCGCTTAGCAATTGCTTATGGTTTGATCAGCACTCCGGCAAGGCAAACTCTTAGAATCATGAAGAACCTCCGAATTTGTGGCGACTGTCACAATGCAATAAAGATCATGTCGAGGATTGTTGGGAGGGAGCTTATTGTCAGGGATAACAAGCGGTTTCATCATTTTAAGGATGGCAAATGCTCTTGTGGGGATTACTGGTGAAAATGTTACACTTTGATGCCGTACTGCTATGATTGTATGTGCATTAAAGCACTATATGCTGTTGACTACTGTATGGAGGAAAAGAAAACTGATATTCATTAACTCGTAGACATTACAAACACATTGAGCTGTACATTCTAATTCAGAAGTATGTTCAATAGACGAGAAGTCCTGAAATCTAACCTAAATGATACCTTTGCACCGATCAATAACTTTACATGAAACATGCCATCCTGTCTGTTACACAAATCCATGCAGAGCATTTGTATAGGATGATTAAATTATGTTAAAACTTAGAACTTCTTTATGTACATTGTAGAATCCGTGTTCAGACGATATACATGCATACGTACGAAAAAACTAGTACAGGTGCAACAAAGTTTGCCACCATGTATCTGTGAAACTGCCAAGTTATACTAGGGGGGGAGGGTGGCTGAGGCCTGAGCGGAGGTGGATATAACCTATGCGTGTGGCATTATACAGTTCGGAAGAATTGAATGAAAAAATCTCAATCACTTGTTGTAAGAATAATAAATGGCGTTAAGAATTGGTAATTACATAATTATGAGTGCAGGGACGGCTGGCTATTTCTTTTGTCAGTAACAACTCCTATCACATCTCGAGATGGAACTCTCAGGCATGATTTCATGAGGTCATAAACTGTAAAACCAATTGCGACAGATGGTACAACCTGACAAGTCGCATACCAAAATTTATACAGCAGTTAGTTTGAAAAATAAAAGCATATAACATTAAAATGATAGTAAATAAAGGCGGGGATTTGACACCTTCAAGTAGTTGATGCTCAGCCCAGAAAATAACTGTTTCCACCCTTGCTTTTGAGCAATCATAACAAGGGTTTCCATTGTTCCTTTCAGTTCTGCTGTACTTGACACTGCAAGCCTTTGGACCTGTTGAGGTGATATCATAAGTTTCCCGGTATCAACAACTATTCCAAATTCAGTGGACTTAGAAGCAAATTTACCTGCATTTGCCTTCTTACAACATCAAGAGGGTATGTGAAGGTCTGACCCAACAAACCAGCAACAGATCCACATATCAGTTTCACCATAATATCTTTCTTGTGTTCGTCAGGAACATGGCGTTTCATCTCCTCATAGAAGTAAAACTTCAGACCAGCATAAGGGAAGATTCCGTAAAGTGAAGGAGCTGACAAAGGTTTTGCATTATTAAATTGTAAAAACCTCAAAAGAATGTAACGCAGCTATAGAGATACAACAATAGCATTACTTTAACACATACCGACACCACGATAGAGACCTCTGAATCCAGATTCTTTGTAAGTCTTTAAGAAACAATCATAAATTCCTCTATATACTTGTTCAGTGCTTACTAAACTATGTATATTTACTCTTGATGGATTGACAACCTGCACTATCAGGTGCAATTATTGTAAGTGATCAAATGTAAATGTAAAACTCAATGAGTCCAGGTTATCAATCTTGTGCTTTGGATAGAAGAGGGAGAAAAGGAGGAAAAGACATCTTCTGAGGCACTGGAATTTACTAGGATGAACCAAATCTTGTGGACAGTAAAGCTGCCCTGCCTCAGGACTCTCACCGAGAGTTTGGCATAGTCAACTGAGAACATTTTCTGAGCATCAGTTGTGTGTGTGAGCAAGACAGAGAAAGAGAAATTTTAGTTATTCACCTGGTAAGCCAATTTAGTTCGAACTAAATCAAGAGGATAAGTGAAAAGAACAGCTGTTCCTCCAGCAAAAGATCCAGCCACAAGATCAAGTACAGGACCCCTTCCAACATCAGGAAAAGTATGGATAATCCATCTGCGATATTGCTCATAAGTCATATAATGCAGGGCTGCGTAGGGTACAATTCTAGCCACGCTTGCTCCATTCCCTCTGTAGAGCAATCCACAACATAAACTATTAAAACAGCAAAAAGGAAAACAAAGATGTTCACACAAAAAAAGATAATGACTTGGTGATCCACCTATAGAAACCCATAACCCCTTCTGTTTTTGCAATCTTTTTAATGGATCCAAAAAGTCCTATAGCCTTGAATTCATTTCTTCTGGTCTGAAAAGACAAATAAAGCAGCTTTGTTTTCAGTCTTTAAGTAATGCAATGATACCTGAATAACATATGTACTTTATATTTAGTGGAGCCTAGACTACAAATTATCAGAATTCCAATAATAAACAGACAAAAAAAGATTCCCAGCCTCAAGCGATCAGAATGCAACATACTCTAGCAAAATTGTCAAAGCCCAGTAGTGTAACATTAATGATTTCTGGTATCAACGTTTGCACAGTAACAAGCATGGATCAAGTCCATCAGAAAAAACCACAGCAAATAAATGCAATACCAATCTGAGCTGAGATCAATAATTTCAGATCACTTTCGGCTAAAACATTAACTAATATGCAAATATTTTTGCAGGATTATGACGAAGATGAAATTAACTTCATTCAAGACTGTTCACATCCGAGATCTCTATAAAAAATATTGACATTTCTATTTAAACCAGTATAAATATATTGACACATCGCACCATCCTAAAATGCACAACATATGATATCAACTGATATGCTAATATATCTTTATTAGGAAGATCAAACAAATTGACAATTCACAATCATTCGGTTTCCGGATTCCTTATATAGGGATGAGAGAAGACATTCTCAGTTCATAATTGAAACCCTATCTCTGCTTAAGTTTCTACATTGTTTTTTGGTGCTGTTAATTCTTATCGAAAAATAACAAATTAATTATTACCAATTTCTAGAACTCCCAACAAGAGCCCATTGGTGATCAATTTTCTCAGCTTATATCCAAGTTCAGCACCAGTCAAAGAAAGTCCAACATCAATGGAGAATCAAATTCTTTCATGACAAAATCCATTAAGAAATGAACATAAATAACCCAGAAAACTTAATCTTTAAAACATACAAAAAAATTTAATCAAGAACCAAATTCTTTAGTCGAATGCGATAAATCACGAATCAAGCATTACCTGGAACAAAATCTTGACACGTTCAAGGGGAGCAACAACAGTCTTTGCAAGGCCACCAGCAACACCCCCAGCAACCAACTCCTTCACAAACAAAGGCATGGACTCTACTATGCCATCCAAGAACGTACTCATCTCTCTTTCCTCTTTCTTTGCCATTCTTTTTGCACAAAGAAAGAAAGAAAGAAAGAAGAATCAAACTTTGAAGTTTATTAATTGCAAGACTAAAACAATAGCAAGCAATGATTGACCGGTTTGAAGGAAAAGTTGGAAAACACAGAAGAGGAAAGAAAGAAGAAGAGAAACGTTTCTTTCACGTGGTAAATTTGTAATAATAGGATTTTTTTTAAAAATTTTTTTTATATGTTATGGACAAACAGGTAAAGAGAAGCTGACGCACGTTGATTCTGACTAAGGGCATCTCGAACCGTCGGCTTAAAAATGGAGCTAAATTTAGCTCAAAACACAATCTTTACAGTAAATTTGTCCTAATTCATTATTTTATTTTCAACTCCTAAAGAATATTTTTCATATATCCCTTCTTATAACTCATTTAATATTTTTAATAAATATTATATTATTCATATATTTTATAAATTTCACATGCATCATTATACATTCATATATTAATTTTTAATAAATATTTAATATATTAATATATTGGATGAAATTATTTTTAAGTGATGTTATTTTTTATTTAAGTAAAAAAAATTTAATGAAATTGTGTGAAATCATAACAAAATTCTAAATATAATTTATATTTGAATTAAATTGAATATTATATGTAAACTGAAATGTAATTTATGTTTTAAAAAGGATGAGTTTATAATATATTAAAATAATAAAAAAATATTTGAGCAAAAAAAAAGTATAAATGTAGATTAATAGTATTGCACCATTTTTGACAAAATACTGTTCAATACCTCTAAAATTTAGCTGCAATATCATCTCATCCACTCTAAATTTAAAATAAATTAGAGATAGCAGGCTAAATAATTTTTATTTTTTGGAAAGATTTGCCACTTACAGCCATATTTTATTGGAAAATACTGAATTTGATGTTGTTCATTCTTTTTCTTTTTTATAGTGACAAAATATCCAAAATAGGATGAAAGAAATAAACCAAAGTATATTCTTCATACGCACCAATCTTCATCTTCTATTGATTAAATTCTATTACTCTCAACTAATTATAATTATAACTAAATAATAATAATAATTCATTTTCTATGCCATGTATTAATTGCAATAAAAGTGGTTTAAATTATTTAAATTTTTTTTTGAGTTTTTACCCTTCTTAAGTAAGTGTGTGAATAAATGAAATTCTCAATATAATTTATTTATAATTTTTAAAAAATTTTTTAAACTCTAAAAATGCAAATGGCTGGAGCCAAAAAGTGACGGGGCTTTCCTTCTTCTGAAGGCTCAAGGATCAGAATGAGGATGACAACTAATAAAACGAACAAAGTGGCATATGCCTCGTACCAATCACAGTTCTTTTTTGCTTTGTAAGTTTTACCATAAGCAATCGTTATCTGTTACAATCATCAATTAGGCACAACCAAATGGGTCAATAATAAGTCTGTAAGACAAAAAGTTTGGCAGATGAGATGCTTGAGCATCATGGGTTTTGCCAGAACCACTCATCACAATCAAAACAGCCACATTAATGGATCTAGTTATCTAAAAGCTTGAAATAACGCATATTAATGGATCTACTTGTCCCAAAGCTTGAAATGATGCTTCCTTCCTTACCATAGATATTATCTCCGTGCTAAAATGATTTTTTATTTTTTTTATAGTGTCTTAAAATATATACCAATTTTATTCATTATAATTAATTTTTAAATTATTTTCATTAATTATTAAATTAGTAAAATATATTTATTTTTATTAAATATAATTAGAGATATAAATGAAAAAATATATTATAAATTGTGAATTAATAAAATATTAAATATATTTTCTTAAATAATACAAAATTGATAGTAATAACTTTTTTAGATCAAAGAAAGTAATATCATTTAAAAATAGAAGGGCAATCATCTAATCCAAGAATAGCAACCAACTTAGAAAAAAATCGTTCTCCCCATAGCCATCACCTTCATTTCATATGTTATTAATATCAATGAGTTAAAAGAGTATAAAACTATCTAAGCTATAATAATAATGGTACTTTTCATACCACCTAGTGTTAACTCTGTTGTCTAAATTAATAGGAAGAGGAAGCACTTGAGAGCATGCTCCATCAGGGAAATCTTGAATTTTATTTTTTTTTAAAATTGATAAGCTTATAGATTTAGAACTTAACACATTATAAAGGAAGCTAGGAGAAACATCCCTCTAGGTTAGACACAAAACAAGTAGTTTTTGCAACTGAATGAACTGCGTTATTTGCAGACCTTTTAACAAACAGGTAAACTACATCTTAAGCTAATTTAGAATAGTTTTGCAATCTTTAATAATCATCCTAAATTGAGAGAGATAAGATTGTGAAACCTTCAACGTTGACACAACTAAAAGACAGTCGCACTCCACAATCACTTTTTTCAAATTTTGTTCTTTCAACCAACTAAGCGCTTCTCTAAAACTAAGAACTTCAACTAATTTAGCATCAGGAGAACCAACAACATACCTGCTATAAGCAATTAGGAAACAACCATTATCATCTCGAACAACACAACCCAGTCCAATATGCCCCTGATTTGCAAATATCGTCGCATCAACATTGCATTTAATTCAACATGCAGAAGGTTTTTGCCAAATCACCATTCTATCACCTACAATAATGCTATTATGAATAAAAACCCCTCCCTGCATTGCCTTCCATTAAGTCCAATTAGCCATGGCAAAGTTCAGCACATGCACATTATTTCTTCCACTACTAGTCCACAAAACATCATTTTTATTTTGCCAAATGCTCCACAGAAGCACAATAGCTTTGCCCCTACTATTCAATAGTGCAATTATTGAATAATGTGTTAATCCATGAGACAAATGAAGAGTTGGGGTTTCCTTTATAACTGAACTCATTAAGTTGCCGACAATCATGAGCAACCAGACATGAAACCTATTGGCCCTAGTGCACCAAGAACGAGGAGTTGAATTGGTGGCAAATTTGAACTCTTGATTTAGAGGAAGCTCAGAAAGATGAAAGATTAGAGAAAGAGTATGAGAAAAATGAACATAAGAGTTTTATAGTGGTTTGAGTATTAACTAACCCTACATCCACTCTCTAATTCACCAATTGGGTGTTTTACTCAATTACTAGTGTTTTACAAGCTCACACTCAACTTAGTGTTTAGGCTCACATCAAACCTTATAAGTGTTTTTCCAAGGCTCACACTCAACCTAGTGTTTTAGGCTCACACCAAACCTTACAAGTGTTTTCCCAAGGTTAACACTTAAATTTATATAAGAGTTTTCTAAGGCTCACTCTTAAACCTAAACAAGAGTTTTCTAAACAAGGCTTCACTCTCAAACCCAATCCAAGGTGCTTAACGCTCACACCAAACTATGTACAAAGAAATAAAGAATTAAAATTATAAGAAGTAACTTTGCAAGAGTTTTGACACAATCAATGATTTTTATCTTGCATTCAAGTCCATTTAGTGGTGTATTTATAGGTAATAACCACCAAAAAGATGTTACAAAAAAACTATATCTAAATCTTTAAGTTGTGTTAGACATATCTTGCATTAAATGTTTGTCAAACGAAATTCACGATCGTTTTTTTTGAACTGTGTCTAACAGCCAATCTATGTGACATGAAACCATTGGTCTCTTAAAAAATTAGCCGTTGGATTTTTGTAACGGATCTTAAAATTTGTGGTCGCTACTTCAAATTCACGGTCATTATTTTCATTTTCGAACGCGATTGTCACTGTGAAATTGTCTGTCTAACATGAATATGTTGTTTCTAAAATTCGTGGTCGCTACTAAAATTCGCGGTCGTGACTTTTGAATCTCAACAACACTTATTTCAAAATTTGCAGTCACTTTGAAATTTGCGGTCACTAATTTCGAAGGTAGATTTTGATACTTGGAGTTTTTTGCTTTTAATCACTCTCATTCAAGTTCCAATGAGATTCTAAATAACTGCAAAAATAACACTTAAAATTGACATAAAAAAACCTTTCAATCTATATTGTCAAGATCAAAAGAGAGTATTGACTTAAGTTTGCACAACCTAGTCCAATAATCTCCCGCTTTTTAATTTTGACAATCTAGATTGAATATGCAAAGTATAAATAATCAATTATGCATGCTCTTAAGAGAATGATTGTGAAATGATTCAAATCATAAGTATGAAATTACTTCCCCTCAATCCATACTCCCTCGTAGTTATTCTAATAAGATCATTGTCTTAACTTATTACAAATGTAGTTCAATTTTATCTCCCCTTTTTGTATGTTCCCTTTTTGTATATTCAGTCAATTATCTCTCCCCTTTTGTCAAGATAAAAAATAGAGGAATAAGAGAGAATAAGAGAGAGAGAGAATGGGGAATATGAGAGAGAATATCCACAAACATGTCAATTGTACAAACTCAATTTAGAATAACAAATATAAGTAATTTTGCACAATTGATCACAATATATTACATAAAAAGATAGATGGATGAAATATAAATTACATGGAAATTTTACATATAAAAAACACAAATGCAAAATAATTCAATCATTTAAAGATGTTTAAACACACAAACTAGGGCTAGGAATTTAAGAATTTTCATATATGACCCTAGTATAGAGTATATGATTTTTATGATTGATTTGAATATTTGGAATGTAGAAAACCTCAAATGCAAAATAAATTGATTCAACTCATTATACAATCAATCAAATCAAATCAAACATGTCAATAAATAGATATATTAAGTAATAAAACTCCCCCTAAATGTATGCATAAATATATTAAGTTAAAAACATAAGGGATAAAGGATACATTATAAGTTTAGTATCTATGGCTTGATACCAAATAACCATTTGAAACATTATCCCTTCTTTATTAGCAATCTCCATTCACCTTTATATTTTCCATGATGAGAGTTTAGTTAAGGAGTCCTCATCCTGTAATATCAGCCATTTTGCTTTGGTACCTAAACATACTTAGGTCATTGGGGGTTAATCTTGGAAGGGTCCTCCAATTTGAGGTGTGTCTTCCTAATGTGGCAAAATACATTGATGTGCCCATATCTTATGCAACAATGACATTGGAGCTTAGACCTGTGAGTCTTTCTTCTATGCACAACCTTAGTATGAGTAGGGGTTTTTTCATACTTAAGTGGTAAGAATGTATGCGAGTGCCGGAGTGATTAGAAATAAAAGAGAGTTTTTGTGTTTGTATGATTGAACATGCTTTTTGTTATAAATGTAATCATAATTTTCTCTTTGCGCCTTGGCTCTTGAGCCTTAGAACGTCTTTTCTTTGCCCTTAGGCATAGGTGCCTTAGGGCTATGAGCACTTCTCTTCCTTATGACCTCAATAGTTAAAGTTTGAGGTGTTGATGTTTTAATGAATGTAGTGAGTGAAGAAGTAGATGAAGAGGCTTCATTGAAGCCTATACCATGTCTAACTAAATGAGGCCTTTGAGATAAATAAGTGTATCCAAAGCTTCATTCCCTTTGTGAAATTAGAGATGGAGTTTCTAAGTTCTATAACTTCATCCTTTAAAAAATAATTTTCTTTTCTTAATGAAGTTAGAGATGAAGATGACTTGGATAGACTCTTTACAGACTTCTTGAATTCTTTATTTGAAGCCCTCAATTCACTTACAAGACTATTTAGGGATTTGAATTCATCCTCTACTTTAGAGCATTTTTTCTTGTAAGTTTTCATTTGTGATTTATATTTATCACATCTCAAAGTAAAAGCTTCAAAAAGCTCATCATCTATATCATCAAATGCATCATAATCATCATAAGAGTGTGGATAAGTACTTACCTCTTTAGAGGAGTCCTCTTGAGCCATGAAACAAAAGTTTGCCACTTCATCTTTTTCTTCTTCATCACTTGAATTATCATCCCAAGTAGCCTTGAGGCTCTTCTTCTTTTTCCTTGTGATGATAGGAAGATAACTTTCTTTGGATTCTTCTTTCTCTTCTCTTTTTCATCAACTCTTTAGTCCTTCTTGATATCTTGGCAAGTTCTTTTTCTTCTTTATCATTTTCATTTGAGTCACTTAAGCTTGAATAATCTTCTTAAGCTTTGAAGGCCAAAGCTTTCTTCTTATTTTTATCTTTTTATCCTCTTAGCTTCTTCATCTCTTCATTTTTCTTGAAAGCCATCTCATGAGTGAGAAGCTTACCAATGAGGGCATCGGTTGACACTTCTCTAATCTCCATATTAAACTCTTGAATGTTGTATATTCTTGCACTAAATTTATCAAATGGAAGAGATTTGCAGATTTTAGTATTTACCTCATAGTTGGTCAGAACCCTTTTAAACTTGTTCATATTTGTGACAAGAGAGAGGAGTCTATTTGTTATTTCAGAGATACTTTCATGGTCTTTCATCATGAAAAGCTCTCATTCTGTCACATACATCTCCAACCTACTTGCTTTCATAAGAGTTGTGCCCTCATGATAGTTCTCTAGTGCTTTATATATGGCATGTGCGGTTGGCAATGTTGGACTCTTCCAATTTCTTCTATTGATATGGAGCTTAGGAGAATAGTCATTGCTCTCTTATTCTTTCTATTTGCCTTCCTTTGTGCTTCACTCCATTCTTCTCTTGCAATTGCCACCTCTACTCCTTTAACGATCTTTGTTGGAGGCTTTCACTCTTCAAGTATATAATCCCATAAGTTGATGAGATCACTATCAAGATAGATCTCCATTTTATGCTTCCAAAGAGTATAATCATTGCCATCAAAATGGGGATTAAGATGAGAGTGGACTCCTTCTTATACCATTGATCTTTTCTCACATAATTAAGGCTTAAATTGAGACTCGACTCTCATACCAATTATTGGCTCTAGTGCACCAAGAAAGGGGGTTGAATTGATGACAAATTTGAACTTTTTGGAGAAAGCTCACAAAGATGAAAGATTAGAGAAAGAGTAGGAGAAGAATGAACACAAGAGTTTTATAGTGATTCGGGTATTAACCGACCCTACATCCACTCCCTAATTCTCCAATTGGGTGTTTCACTCAATCACTATTGTTTTACAAGCTCACACTCAACTTAGTGTTTAGACTCACACCAAACCTCACTAGTGTTTTTCCAAGATTAACACTCAAACCTGTACAAGATTTTTCTAAAACTTACTCTCAAACCTAAACAAGAGTTTTCTAAATAAGGGTTCACTCTCAAAACTAATCCAAGATGTTTAAATCTCACACCAAATTATGTACAAAGAAATAAAGAATTAAAGTTATAAGAATTAACTTTGCAAGAGTTTTAACACAATCTATGATTTTTCTCTTGCATTCAAGTCCATTTAGTGGTGTATTTATAGGCAATAACAACCAAATAGACACTATAAAGAAATTATGTCTAAATCTCCAAGTTGTGTTGGGCATATATTGCATTAAATACTCGTCATACAAAATTTGCGATCGAGAGTGAATTCGCAGTCACTATTTTTGAACTGTGTTTAACAGCTAGTCCACGTGGCATGAAACTATTGGTCTCTTCAAAAACTAGCTATTAGATCTTTCTAATGGATCTTAAAATTTGCGATCGCTACTTTAAATTCTCCGTCGCTATTTTCCTTTTCGAGCATGATTGTCACCATGAAATCATCTGTCTAACATGAAGATATTATTTCTGAAATTTATGGTTATTACTAAAATTCACGGTCTCGACTTTTGAATCTCAACAACACTTATTTCAAAATTCGAGGTCACTTCGAAATTCTCGGTCTCTAATTTCAAAGGTAGATTTTCATACTTGGAGTTTTTTGCTTCTAATCACTCCTATTTAACTTTCAATGAGATTTTATCTTAATTACTGTAAAAACAACATTTAAAATTGACATAAGAATTTTTCAATCTATATTGTCAAGATCAAAAGAGAGTTTTGACTTAAGTTTGCACAACCTAGTCCAACAAAACCAAAGCATGGAAGCAAGATTTAATCCCACATTATAGCATAGGCAGATCCTAATGGCGCCCACCTTTTACGCAATAAGGTTCTCATGAGTACGTAAAACATTATTACTAGCTCTCCAAATGAAGTTTCTCACTTTTGGCCTCAAAAACCCACTCCCAACCCTGCAACCTTAGAATCCACTTGATTAAGAGCCCAATAACCACTCTTGATGGAGTAAGAGCCCTTCGAATCCTAAACCTAGATTAGCTTGTCTTAATAACTTGATTACTAAGGGGAATACTGAGAATAAGGTTTTTGTTCCTTTTGTTAAATGCATCTGAGATTAAATCCCCATCCCACTTACATTTATTAATCCTCATAGGCTAATTTATTGAAATACCCTTCATATTATTTAGACAAGCAATACACATATCTATTCCCACGATTAGGAAGCAACTAATCATTCCAAATGGAGATGGACTTGTCATTGCCAACTCTCCAAAAACAACATTGCTTTAGCAAATTCTGTGAAGCCATTAAGCTCCTCCACATATAACTCAGATTATACCCAAGTTTAGCTTCAAGAAAAGAGAAATTAGGAAAATATTTTACTTTAAAAAGTTTGACTATTAGTGAATCCAAGCAACATTAAAATCATGAAGCTTTTAAAGTCTTAAACCTCCCTCCTTATTGCAATAGCAAAGTTTATCCCAGCTTAACCATTTGATCCTACCATTACCTCCTCTATTAGAATCCCATAAAAAGGCATTCATCATCTTTTCGATTTCAACACTTAACCTCAATGGAAGTAAGAAAGTACTCATAGTGTAGAAAGGGATAGCCTGTGCAATTTGAACCTCTTTGCTCGTTCGACTAAAAATCTTCCTCTTTCAACCTTGAACTTGGAGCCACACCCTTTTGTTAACAAAATTAAATATTTTTTCTGCTTAATACAAGAAGGTAACCCAAGGTAAGAGTTAAGAGCATGAGTCACCTAAATTCTAAGATAGGAACTGACAATGCGATTAGTACCAACCCTTCTATTAGAGTTGAAAAAAAAATGTAGATTTCCCAAGATCAATAGCCTGCCTAGAAGCAAGCTCATAAAAGTGTAGCAAGGATTTCATTCTCTCAGCGTCTTCCACTTTAGCCTTGAACTATCATCTGTGAAAAAGAGATGTGAGACAATCAGAACACGTCTCGCAACCTTGCAACCATGAGATTTCGATCAACATTCTCCTTCAGAGCATTAGACAAACCTTCTACATGCAAAATAAAAAGATAAGGCGAGAATGGATCATCCTATCGTAACCCTCACTCAGGCTGGAAAATGTCCAATTCAATGTCATTATGAAGGACCACATATCCAATCGAGGTCACACGTATCATGATTAAAGAGATCCAATGCTAACCAAAACCTAATTTAGCCATCCTCATACTCAAAAAGTCCTATTTTATTTGGTCGTAAGCTTTATTCATGTCTACTTTCATAGTTGCATAACCATCCTTTCCTCACATCTTCTGTTTAAGGTAGTGTATGACTTCAAATGCCACTAAAATGTTATTAGAGATGAGCCGCCCTGGAACAAAAATGCTTTAGGAGTCAAAAATCACATCAGGGAACACCTTTTGGAGTCGATTAGTTAGAACCTTTGTTATAGTCCTATAGATAAACAGGGTAATCGGGCGAAGATCCCCTAAAATTTCTAGTTTTTTCTTCTTTGGGATAACCACTATAGTAGTATCATTAAGCCCTTGGGGCATCTAACCCCAAATTGAGAACATTCAAACAAAAAGGCACAACATCTCTGCCAGTTACATTTTAGAATTTTTGGAAAAATGTTGGGTTCATCCCATCAAAGCCTAGGGCTTTATTAGGGTGCATGGCATAAAGGGCACCATAAAAATCATCAACATAAATAGGTTGAAGGAGAGCTTCATTCTGATTTTTTAACAAGCAGATACAAACCCCTGCAAGAATCTCGTTGTTAACACCACCACAACTCGTAAACAATTTTTGAAAATAAGAGAGGTTCACATCACCCAAACCATTCTCTCAGCCATGCCAATTGTCATCCTCATCTAAAAGTTGAGCAATAAGATTATTCCTTTTCCTAGAGAAAGCCAAAACATGAAAAAATTTGGATTTTGCCTTGCGTTCTTTCAACTAGTATTGCTTCACCCTTTGTTTCCAAAAAATTTCCTTCTGTAACAAAAGGAGATTAAGCTGGCATTTAGTACTTTTACAGTCTTCAACAAAGATAGGTTCAAAGAGAGGTCGAAGACGTTTAAGGCTAGCCTTATAATCCTTTATCCTACCTCGAAAAATGCCAATAATATTGCTGCCCCACCGATCGAAGTCTTGACCACAGTGCTCAATTTTTGCCTGAATACCCTGAAAAGGTCAACCATTCCGACTCTTGTGCACTACATCCTCACAATGTGGTTCTTCAAGCCAAACATTCTGAAACTTAAAACGTTTCCTCTTAAATCCATTAGAGGCAAAAAAAAAAAAAAAAAACATTTAAGAAAGTGGGCGAATGATCCGAAACAGAAGCCACCAAGTTCCAAACTTTAGAACCTCCAAACATATTTAGCCACGTGTGAGAAATCAATGCACGGTCTATCTCTCTTAAAGGAAATTGTTAGAGCCTTACCCTTTCTCCTAGGTAAACTAATGCCTTTCCATGCCCAAATCCAGCATGTTATAATCATCAATGGTTTCTCTAAACACATTTATGAGCCAATCCGAGTGAGCTTGTCCACCAACTTTTCGGAATGAGAGAGAATGCCATTCAAGTCACCAATGATACACCAAAAGAGCTGAGAGTTCCCATGGAGCCTATGAATTAAGTCCCAAGAGTTTCTTTGATTATGTCTTTCAGGGAAGCCATAAAAACCCGTTAGGTGCCACTCACCTTTATCCGTGATTGTAGTAGAAATGTCTATGTGGTTTATCGAGTAAATAATAAGCTTAACAGCATTACCAACCTTCCAAAGCATGGCCAAACTACCACCATGACCAGCTCTTTCCACGACAAACATACCCTCGAAACCCAAGATTGTTTTAATCATATCCATGATCTATCTAGTAGCAATAGTCTCATAAAGGAAAATAAAATTCGGCCTTTTCTCAACCACCTGGTCTTGAAGAACTTGAACTGACCGTGGGTTGCGTAGCCCTCAGTAGTTCCAGCATAAGGTACTCATTGGCTTATGCGGGCCTGTTCGATAGGACCCGCCTCTAGCAAGTTTTTTTGGTTCAACCCCAACAACTAATAGGCCATCTCCCAAGCGCGCTTCATTGAGCAAAAAATGCAAAGAATTGTTGCATTCAAAAGGTAATCAGATGACCGTATATGGGTACAGTTCCATGTGGTTCTAAGATGACCTTAAATCTTTTCATATGATAGGGCGAAGCATCACAAGCCACAATCTGGTCAATAAAATTCCAACCAAGATCTCAATCATTAAGCTTGTGATTGGGAGAGGGTAAAATAAGGGGGAGAGGAAAATAAGAGGGGAATGTTATTTTCCCTTGATTGGGAAGGGGAGGAAAATAGAGGGGGAGGGAAAATAACTCATATTTTTTCCCCTCCCTTTTCTCTCCAAAATGGAGAGAAAATATTGAAGGAAGAGGGGATTTTGCAAAAATTATCATCCTGCCCCTGGACATTATACAAAATTACAGAATCTGAGTAAAAATCGAACCAAACTGAAAAAATTGACCGAACCGATCTGGTTCGGTTCGGTTCGGTTTGATCCCTTAATAAAATTGGTTTATTCAATTATACTATTTAAAAAATTCGGTTTTAGGTTTTTGGTTCGGTTTTTTATATAGAAAACAAAAAAAATTTGAATTAACTGAAGTAATTAATAAATCAAACTCATTTGAATCGAACCAAATTTAAAATACATGTAATTAAATTGAAACAACCCGAACCGAACCTATCGAACCAAATTTAAAATACATGTAATTAAATTGAAACAATCCGAACCGAACCTATCGAACCAAAGTTGCTTAATTTGTTCTCATTTTCACTCGAAAATTTCAGGTTAATATTTCAAATTTTAAAAAATATATTTAAAAATATTTTTGTTACATTTTAATATTTAAAAAATATAAACCAATCTATAAATATGTTTTTTTACCATTTCAAATATAAAAATAATTTGTGCAATTTGTTCGTATTAACATTATATTTATCATTATATAAATTTTAATTTCATATAAAATCAATTAAATAATAATTATTATTTTTTATCATTATACAATACAATTAAATATTCAAATGTGTTATTTAATAAAGGGTAAAATTGAAAATATATTACATATTATTATTTTTTCCTTGCATAATTGGTTATCCAATCAAGGGAAAATAAAAATTATTTTCCTTTCCCTCCTTTTTATCCAATCATGAGGGAGGAAAATAAGGAGGAAATTCTTTCCTCCCTATTGAAAATTGCCAATCACAGGGTAAGTAAAATTTTAATACTGACACCGACACATGTGGTGCTAAAGTGCTTGCTGGAAATGGATAACATAAATTAATGCTTAGTCATAGTATACCAAGGAGGCCTCGAAATTTTTTTATGTGAAAAAATCAATAATGAGTAAA
>CATIWR010133250.1:0-11838 GCA_949677035.1 Omphalea diandra | reverse complement strand
TATATATATATATATATATATATATATATACATACCTGTCAATCATATTCCATTTCAATATTTATTTTAGATATATTAGTACAAAAAAATATTAACTAATATTTATTAAAATATTTATTACTGACAGCGCACGATGCGGATATAGGCTTATTAATTTAAACCACCAACTAATTGAGTGATTAGTAGTTTTAGAATTATCAAATATCTAATAAATTGATTAAAAACAATCTGGTCTCATATAGTATTTTAAAATTTAATACTTTGCCTTTTAAATGTAATTTCATTGACATAAAATACATAACACCTACGCAATGTGTAGATTAACTTTTCATAAATATAATTAATTATGTTTTCAAGATTTATTTGAGACGAAGATTACTATTTATTAAATCATTATTTTCACTAGAGATATTAACAAAGAATAAAATTAAATTAAATATTCTATAGAATTACTTTCCTAACAAAGACAGGCAGATATAAAAAAAATTGTTCTCTCCAATATTCCAAATATCTTAAAATTTTATATTTCAAAGGAAATTAAAGATTTTTTTTCTCTTTTTTTCTTTGTTCATTATCTAAGCTGTCAAGATTAAGTTTTAGGAGATCATTTTTTACTTTTTTTTTTTTAATGCTAGCAATCAGACAATTTTTCAGTTTTTCCTTGCTTTTTATATATTTTTCACTAATATTTCAGTATAATTTTTAGTTTTACTCTGATTTAGAGCTAGAAATCTATTTTATTTTTCTTGTTATTCTCATGTTCTTGTATTTTATTTTTCTTTTATTTTTTTAAATAATGTCTATATCTACATTTTTATAGAGGAAATCCTGATTTATATCTTGAGATCTTAAGATTTTACGGTCTCATATTACTCTAAGCTTTTGTATTCTATTTTATTTTTTCATAATTGTTATTATGGTTGATATTTTGACGTGTTTATACTTCAATGATATTTTCTTGTTGATTTTATGGTACAAAAATATGTATGGCTATCTATTATAATAGATCTGCAATTTGTGTGATTTAAATTAGACTTACAAGAAAATTAAATGGTCAGACAGAAAATAATCATCAAGTGAATTACTTTAATAATTTTTTAAAATTTTATTTATTATTGAATCAATTGAATTGAATTTATTAAACCAGTTGAACTAAAAACATATTAACTGATCAATTCATTGATCAATTCGATTTTAAAACCACTGATTAAAATCAAAACTAATATATTTTTAAATTTTCATTTAAGATCATATTGATTTGAATATTTTTTTGTTTCCTTAAAAAAAGCCAGAAATTACCACCTCAATCACGTGTGTGGATTTTAATAGCTTAAATAAGGATTACAACTATATAAATGGGTTAGGGTCAAACAAGGAATTTACATAAATACTATAAAAGAGAACTAAGATTTGCTACAATGTTTGGGAGGGTGATTTTGTTATTTTGTTTTTCAAATTCTAGGTCAGTTTTGATGTCCCTTTATATAAACAGTTTGGGAATAGTTGCGCCATTCGATGGCAATATCGTGAATTTGTTTAGATTAGGGGGTGTTGCTTGTTGGGTTGAACGGTGGCAAATTCGTAAATTTGACTTAGCAACGTTGCAATAGTTGTGTATTCACTCCACTCCACCTAAACAACGTTGTGACGTTAGATATCAGTCGAAAACATTCTCCAAGAGGTGATTAGTCGGCTTGACTTAGTTGACCCTCTTTTTTAAAATAATATTAGTTTAATATTAAAAAAATTGTGAATGAATACTATAAAAGAGAACTAAGATTTGCTACAATGTTCGGGAGGGTGATTTTGTTATTTTTTTCAAAATTTATATCAGTTTCGATGTCCCTTTATATAAACAGTAGGGGAATAGTAGCAGTGCTCGGTGGCGATTTCGTGGATTTGTTGAGATTAGGGGGTGTTGGTTATTGGGTTGAACAGTGGTAGATACGTAAATTTGGCTTGGCAACGTTGTAATCGTTGCGTGTTCGCTCTAAACGATGTCGTGAGATTAGATATCCACTTTCAAACATTCTCCAAGAGGTGATTAGTCGGCTTGACTTTGCTGACCTTGATTTTTAAAATAATATTAGTTTAATACGTAAAGTTTTCTAATTAAAAAACTGTGAATGAAAATAACATATATAACAAAATTATAAAATAGATAATTAAAAATAAAAAAATCACTACAAGAAATTGCACTTTTTGTGATCAAACATTTTGTCACTATAAGTGTTTTTTTTTTCTGTCATCATTGAGTTTTTGAGACAAAAATCTATCGTCACAATAATAGTCATTGAAAATCCGTCGCATTACGTATAAAATAACAATTTTTATTCATCATGGATTACATACTATTTGATGACAAAATTGGTAATCGTCATAGTAATGTTGATATTTAGTAACCTAACTATTTGTCATAAATTGTGTTTCATTTTTGTCACCTAATTAGTCATATTGTCATGGAAAATATACTTTAAATGATAATATTTTCAATTGTCTACAATTTTTTATATTTAGTGACAATAATTTCGTTATATATTGTGTTTCAAAAATGTCACCTAATTCATTATTTTGTCACTAAAACTCTAATTTATATGACAAAATTTTTAATCATCATGTAAATTTATATATTTAATGACGCTAATATCTACAAAAAATTTAGTGTTTTGTTATAAAATATTTTTTCACAATATATATTAAATCTATCACAATAAATATATCATAACAAAATTAATTTGTTAACATATTCGTCAAAACAATCTTGTTTTACTATGTACATTGTGACAATTTATATTTTGTTCAATAGTATATAGAATTGGTGACGAATATATTATCACAAGAAAAGATTTTTATAGTAATGAAATTCTTTTTATTACAAATAATTTTTTCATAAAAATTCATACCTATTTTAAAATATCAATTATCAACATACTTAACTATAGAGTTTTAAAGTTTAGTTGCTTATATCCTTCTGAAAACCAATTGATTATAATTTAAATTATTTAATTTATCATGATGTAGTCCTTACACTCCTACATAATCATTAATTATTATTTAAAATAAAATTATTAAAAAATAAAAAAAATATGAAAAATTAATTATTTTAATCAGACTTAAAAATGATTATAATAAATTCAATTACAAATTTAGAGATGAAATATATTATTTATCAATTTACATTATGAAGTCTAATAAAAATATCAATAAATTTCTTACAAAATAAGAAAATTTAATTTGGTATTTAAAAATTTATTAGATATGCTTATATTATTTTGCATTTTTTAAAATATATAAATTTTTATGCTAATAAAAACTATTTTTATATACTTAATTTATGGTTTAATTTTGATATTCAATGTTATAAAAAAAATGAAATTGATATATCAAAATTTATCATCTATACACATTTGTTTCATTTATTGTGACAAGTTATTCTAGAATAAAAAATTATTCATTGTGATAAAATAATTTTAATAACATCTTAATAATTAAACATATAGATAAAAGTGTTATCATGCTAAAATTATTTTCTCATTATATATAGTTTTACTTTTTATACTAAAATTTTAATAAAAATATTTTTTACACTAAATTTTGGTGTCTTTCTATTTTTATTTACTGTGAAAAGTTGTTTTATCATAATTATTTTATCACAGTAAATAATAATTTATTATGACAAAATAATTTTATACCAATTTATGGATTAATTAAATATAGTGACAAAAGTACTATTATGACAAAATTAGTTTTTCATTGTTTGTAACTTCATGGGAATCAAAAAATTGGCACATCGATTTTGGTATAAAATATTATGTTTAAAAAAAAATTGTCATTATATTTCTTTTATGTTCTTTTATTGTGATAAAAATATTCATCAAATTTTCATTTTGACACAAATTAATCAATTTTTATAAGAATTATGGTAAATTATAATTTTGTCATGATGAAACCACATATTATGACAAATTTAATTTCATCACAAAAATTGTTTATCATAATATTTTGTCATCTTAACAATAGTTTGTCACAAAAAAAAAAAATTTAAGATGACAAATTTGTCATACAAGTTTTTATATTTAGTGATAATCATTTCATCACCAAAATAATATCTTAAATGACAAAATTTTTAATTGCCATATAAATTTATAGTTTAATGATGTTTATATCATCATTCATTGTATTAACATTTTGTCATCTAATTAATAGTTTTCCATAAAAAAATATTGAGATGCAAATTTAACAATTGACATACAAGTTTTATATCTAGTAACAATAATTTTATTATATATTGTGATTTAAATTTATCACCTAATTAATTATTTTGTCATAAAAATTATATTTTAAATGATAAAATTTTCAATCATCATGTAAATTTACACATTAATTGACACTAATATCATCATTCATTGTGTTGATATTTTGTCATCAAATTAATAGTTTGTCACTAAAAAATACATTTAAGATGACCAAATTGTCAATTGTCATAAAATATTAAATTTTTACAATCTAAAAATCTAATATTGTAACATTGAAACATAATATATCCAATAATATGTCTAATAAAATTTCAAAACATAATATGTCCAATAATATATCTAACATAATATGTCATAAATTATTATCTTTTCCTCTTTAATAAATTTTCCTTTAAAAAGATTTCACATAAAATTTTGCCTTCAAATTAAATTGTGATGAATGTGTACATAATTACAAAATATAATTAAGAAAGATGAAATTATTTTGTCACTTATCTATTCAACTCATTAATGATGATTTATTCTTTCATCATATAAAATTCATATTAGTGACAATAAAAGTTGTGATAAATTATTATTTTTTCGTCTGCAAACAATTTGCCACCAAACAACTTTCAGATGAAAATTTGCCTTCAAATTAAATTACAACAAATTTATTGGATTGTCACTATATATACTTCATTAACACGAAATTGTTTTGTTACCTATCCATTCTACTAATTGATGGTAAACTATTATCTTGTTATAATAGAATTACAATTAGTGGCAATATAAATTGTGATAAATTCATAGTTTATTGTCCTTAAAAAATTTACCTCCAAATTTTTTAACATAACATTTTACCTCAAAAAACAAGTGTGACACATTTGTATCCATCGTTACTAAATGTGAACATCGGTGATGAAATAATATTGTCTCTAATTTATCTAAATAATTAATGACAAAAATAGGATGGTGTCATCAAAAGAAATATTTTGTGACGTTAAATATCATCATTGATTATAAGCAATTTTTCATTGAAAAATTTCCCTCCAAAATTTTGATGTGAAATTCTATCTCCAATAATTTATAAGACAAATTTTCTTTTATCGTCATGAAATATGCAAATTAGTGACAACGTACAAAATATATTGACAAAGGTAAAAGTTATTGTAATAGTGTTATAGTAACAATTATGAATTTTGTAACTGTTACTTGAGAAATTGTAATGAAATTTAGTGCATGGCAAGAAAATTAGTCATGAGATTTGTGATTTCTTATAAAAGTTATTAAATAAAGAATTCAAATAAAAATAAAAGTAATATATATATATATTTAAAATTTTTTATAAAATAAATTCATTTTATTTAATTTGATAAAATTAAATCAAATCAAACAATTTAAAATTATTTTTAAAAATAAAATAAATTTTAAATTTAAATTTAACATATAAAGAATATTTAATTTATTTTTGAATAAAAATTATATTTATATCATTTATTTAAAAAAAAATTATAAAATAATTTAATTTATTTGATTGATTTTATTTTATTTTATTTAATTTTTAAAATTAAAATTGAATGAAATTAAAATATTTAAAATTATTTTTAAAAATAAATTAAATTCTAAATTTAATTAAATTTAAATTAAATTAAATTAAAATTTTTAATTCAAACCTTATAATTTTTTTAAAAAAAAAATCAAACCACATAATGGACCCTTATGGCCACGTGCGCGCTTTTTCCTCCCTGACTTGATAGTCTACCCGCCCGATCTCCATCCACCGGCACATCTCTATGGTGTCTCCAAAAGTTTCCTACCCTTAACGACGAAACTTACCAAGATATAATAGGACCCTTACGAGTACTTTAATTGATTGTAAATACTATTTGAAAAATCGAATTGGTTAATGAATTGAATGATTAATTGATTTAATAGTTTTAATTTAATAATTGAAAAATAAAAATTATAAAAATATTATAAAATAACTTTAAAAATAAGAAATTTATAAAATAATAATATATTTATAATAAAGACTAAATTTAATATTTGATATTGATAATGACGAATTTCAGTTGTATTAACAAATATAATGATACATGTGGATTGTATTAACAAATTTAGTTAAAATATTCTATTTATTAGAGTATATATAATATAAGATTGATTATGATTTTCTTTTAACTAATGGTAAGACATGAATTTTGTATTACTCTAATATATATTTAATTAATTTCATCTTTTTCTCTTCAATATGCTATTATGAAATTTTATATTTGAAATATAGATAATTTTTGTTCTTTTTTTTTAATATATTTCATAGACCCTAAAAGACTATGATCAAATTGAAAACTTTTTTTTTTCATTTTTCATTCTATTTTATTTTGAACTGTACATAAATAAATCAAATGCAAAAATTTGAATGGTAAAATATTTTGAATTTTTTATTTTAATATCTTTTAACTTAAAAAAATTTATATTATGTTATTAAAAATCATGCATTATACATAATATTTATTATCAAGTATTATAAATACTTTCTTATAAACCCTATATTAATTAGTATATAATATTTTTTCTCACAACAATGCGCAGGTATTCATTCACATCGTCTATAATATTCATGTTCCATATATTTTTAAAAAACTATTAAAAGTGAAGCAAATTAAATTTAAAATCATTTTTTATAGTAAAAAAATATAAAATCATTTTTGAATACTGATTGATGAAACAGCTATTTGTTAGTTACACGGCACAATATTCTATTTGTTTGACAAAAGGTAGGGGCTGCTTCGTATCTTTCTACTTAATACTTTTGGCTGTTGTCTTTCAAAATTGAAGGGTGTTAATCATGTGCAGACAAGTAAAATACAAAATTACATTTTATGATCTTTATAAATTTTAATTGTTTTATTTTATTGTTTAAAATTGAAAAATTATATATTTAATAATAAATCTATTTTTAAAATTAAAATCCAAACCAATCATAAGTTTGAATTTTCAAAATTTAACTAAGCCCCTATTTTTTCTGCCTTTTCTTCTCCAAGATCTGACTATAACACGATTCTTACCCCATGCACCAACAGTAGTTGCTACAATGCAAAGGCATCTCTCATGCATACATAGATATTATCATATCATGTGTGGATAAACGTATAAATTGGCAGTTGTTGATTTAACATGCATCAATTACTTTCCAAAGTATGCCAAGATTATTACTATTCTTATAGATTGATCCTACATTTTGTTCGTAATGGGTAGCCTTGTTATATCAATTTGGTGGAGGGGCATTCCAACGGGAAACTCTAAATAAATGCACCAACCAAACTCCGCTAATTCGTTAATGATCAAATTTTCACTTTAATAATAGAACAATCTTAATGAATTTGGATAGAAATGGGGCAAAATTCCAAGCTTAGTCCAACTGATTAATATACTTTTTTTAAGAACTTCATATCCTCGATTCGGTTCTTCCTCATCTTATGTAACTTGAGAAAAAAAAAAAAAGGAAAAAATATATATAAGAGGAAAGCTTCGATCTATGAGGCTATCAATAAATAATAATAATAATAATAATACATGAAAGAGGAAGAAATGTTTTATGTATTGACTGTATATAGGAGCTATACATGGTTCAACTCCAGTTCATTGCCCCACCATGTCGCCTCTCTCTCTCTCTCTCTCTCCAAAGCCATGGTTCTCGCTCTAACAACGTTGTTTGGATGGAAGGATTAAGACCACCACCACCACCCTCATTAGAAGTAGAAGAAGTCATCATTTATTCATGGACTAAACACCCTAAAAATGACAACGACAACTACAACTTAGTAGCACCAGCAGTAGATGACCCTAAACAAGAAGAAGAAGTAGTAGAAAAGAATATGGGTATTTATACTTCTTTTTCTTCTACCTTCAAACTCATGTTTGAAATCAATTGGTACATGAACATCAACTCGGATATCAACAACCGTTTTCCTAACTCCACAGTCTCCAAAATTACCACCGCCACCCTTATGATAGAAGAGACTTAGTTTCTTTCTTTTCTAATTCCACACCAGAAAGCCTTCTCCTTTTACACTCTATGGACCCCTCCTATTTTTGCTCCCGTCGCAACACCCATTTCTTATTACTGACCCATCACATTTCCATTTTTTCTCGCATCCCAAATTTTGCTTCTCTTCGCTTGTTAATGTGTTGTGTGTACATTTTTATTCTTCTTAAATTTATGCAAGTGGAAGGTGTATTTGTTTCACTTTTCAATGTTTCATATTTAAGGTTTTGTAATTTATTTTTGCTGAGATTGAGATGGGAGGTTGATGGAGGTTGTATGTTCTGGATGATTTTTAGATGCAAATTATAGGTTTTTATTACATGGTTGGAGGAAGTAGTATATTGAATTTTATTCTTGAGTTTGTTATTGCAGATAAGATGTTCGATGAAATGCTTCACATAGTTATGGTAGAGGATGTAATGTGAGACAGAAAATGCAATGAAAGAGAAGAATCAAGTCAAAGGAGGAGAGAGAAAAATTTGTTCATGTGATATTTTTTTTAATGAAAAAGTTTATGTTGAGTGTCATCTCAGCTTTCATATGAGATATCAGCTGATGAGAGACTTTCGCTTTATAATTTTTCATTTAAAGATAATTAAGTGTTGATTATTATTTGAGGGACAGTTGATGAAATTTATCCTAAATTTTAAGAAAAATTTCTCATATCTTCAATTTAGAAAAAAATAAACAATTCAAATTGAATAGATTAAATCAAGTAATTTTATATTAGATTAATTTTAGATAGATTATAAGTTATTTTAGGTTGTGACTCATTAAATTGAGCGATAGAGTTAATGTGTAGAAAGAATTTCATGTTGTAGATTATTTTCAAAATTTGAGTCGAGTCTAATTATTTATTATTTTAATTTTGAAAAAAATAAATATTTTAATAATTTAAATCAAGTTAATTTAATGCCATTTCATATTAGATCAATTTAAATTAATCCATAAATTAAATTAAATCATTTTTTCAAATGAATTTAAATCAAATTAGAAACTATCACATATTTCATCCATCACAAGCTAGAGTCAGCCAAAGTAGTTAAAATTTTATCCACTATTTTGGGTTGGGATATATACGTATATAAGACTGTATGTTGTAATAAAAAATAATTGTATTAAAATAAAATTTTATATCATCATTCTATTAATTATTTATTCCAGTAGGTGCTAAATGATTTTACGTGCAATTCACTGCTTAATGCGATAAATGCAGGATGGAAGGAACGAGTTTTAAGAGAGTTGCACGAAATGAGGAACAAAGAGAACTCTCATTCACAAGAACATGGAATTCCTCCCTTCATGGAAAGGCGGTCCCATTGAATATAGACAAAAGTTAAAAATGCAATTACGTAAGACACCTTTAGTTGCTAATTCAAAAATTAATCAATCAACGAGAACATTATTAGTATATTTGTTTTTTTTCCCATTATATATTTTTCTTTATTTTCCCCGGTTCAGGTTTGTAATACTTGGTAGTTCGTCAGGGTTCTACACTTATGCCATTTATGAGCACTTGAAGGAATGACCTACTTTCGACCTTGATAATACCAGGATTGCTTTCAAGCTTAGAAAGGACAAGTGTGTGTGTGTGTGTGTGTGTGTATGCATATATATATATATATATATATATGATGGTAGATTACTTGTTTAGAAGACTATTGCTAGTAGCTATGGAACTGATATACGACCTAGGGGAGAAGAGCAAATTCACAAGCAACCAAACAATTAGGCACCAAGGGGAAAAAATTGCAAGGTTTCTACCAACTCAGGTTGAAATTTTAAGAAATGGTCCTGAATTATGTCACTTAGTCACAAAAATTTCAGTTATGGTTAGTGCGAAGTACATGCAGTTTGAGATTAGTCATGGACTAATAGTTCAATAATATCAGCTACATGTTTGATAATATAGGAAATGAAATGAAACATGGTGATTAGGTCTTGAGTGAACTAATTAAATTAAGAGAAATCAGCTAAGAGTTAAAATCAATTTCAAAAATTTATGATGAATGAATTCTTTTTCTTTTATATTTAGCACTGATAGGGATTTGAATTCATGATTTTGTAGTGTTCAAATCATTCTAATATTACTGAGCTATAACTCGTATATTAAATGCACAAAAAGTTTGAGTTGATTAAAAATTGGAACATTTTGGGGTCACAGGTTTCAGTACATGGCCATAGCAGACAACAGGCAAAGATACATGCCATACCAGAAGAGAGATTGGAGGGCAGAGGCCAAGTTCTAGCCTATCCAGAAGCAGTTCGACTTGTGAATCCCATGGAGCCAGAATTTAAGGGAAAGGTGCACATGAGACAATCTCTTATAAAAAAAAAAAAATTTGACTTTACCGATGCTTTTGTTTTTACCTTTGTGTTGGGTGTTAACAATTTTCATCCGTGAACCAATTGTTGATTGATTGATTTTACTACAGGTGATGACAAATATGAATACTCATGTAAGAGCATGCCCTTATGTTGGGTGTTAACAATTTCCATCCGGGAACCAATTGTTGATTGATTGATTGATTTTATTACAGGTAGATGACAAATATGAATACTCATGTAAGAGCATGCCTTTACGTTGGGTGTTAACAATTTCCATCCGTGAACCAATTGTTGATTGATAGATTTATGACGGTAGATGACAAATATGAATACTGTAAGAGCATGGACATTGGATTCACGGGTTTCCATTGACTCAGCCGTTGGTTTCTGGCTAATTACTCCTAGTGGTGAGTTCAGGTCTGGTGGACCCCTTAAGCAGTTTCTCACCTCGCATGTGGGCCCAACGACTCTTTCTGTAAGCAAAAATTTAATTTTTTCCTTTGTCGTTTTCTGATAGTTTCTCTCTACCCGGATTTCAATTCTATTTGTAGTTATTCATAATCTTGTATAGCCAATTCTGATTCGTAAATATTATGTGGGTCAGTAGTCGCGTTAAAAATTCATATGATTAGTCTTCGGTTTAGAGCTTTGGGATAAGGCAATTATGAGTTTAAACCCAAATCAGAAGAACCCAATCCAGAGTTAATATCTACTATTTATCTACTTTATACCATTTTTTTAATTAGCTATCAACTAATTCAAAAAAAATTTAATTCAATTTTTTCAAGCTTTCAAACGCTATATAAAAAATATTATTTCATTTTATTGATAGTTTTGAACTTCTAGTCCATTTTGAGTCTAATTAACTAAAATAAAATGTAATGAAGGCTACAATATTGTTTATATTATTATATTATAATATCATAATTAATAATTCACCATTAAATTAAATTAATATTATTATTTACCGTTGGATCAGTCGAATACATGCAACACAATAAAAAAATACAATTGCATTAGATTAAGAAGTTGTTCTTAATATCTTTGGATCGTATTATTAAATCCATTACTGTAAAATTCACTTAAAATGTATTATTTTATCCTTGGACGATGGATAGACAATCACAAAAGCAATGTATAAAATTGGACATGCACGTTTTCTAATCTGATTTACACTTGCTGTAATTTCTTTTTCCTTTAAGAATCATGGTTGCCGTAATTAAG
>CATIWR010133213.1:0-13234 GCA_949677035.1 Omphalea diandra | reverse complement strand
ATCTTCTTATATGACATATTGTGATCAATTGTGCAAAATTACTTATGTTTGCTATTTTAATTTGAGTTTGTATAATTGACAAGTTCGTGGTCATTCCTTCTCATGTTCCTCATTCTCTCTCTTATTCCCTCCTATTCCTCTCTTTTTGATCTTGACAAAGGGGGAGAGATAATTGACTGAATATACAAAAAGGGAACATACAAAAAGAGGAGATAAAATTGACAATGATCTTATTAGAATAGCTAAAGTGGAGTATGGATTGAGGGGGAGCAATTTCATACTTGATTTGAATCACTTCATAATCATTCTCTTAGGAGCATGCATAATTAATTCTTTATCCTTTGCATATTCAATCTAGATTGTCAAAATAAAAAATGGGGAGATTGTTAGACTAGGTTGTTCAAACCTAAGTTAGGACTCTCTTCTGATCTTGACAATATAAATTGAAAGGTTCTAATATTAATTTTAAGTGTTGTTTTTGCAGATATTTAGATAGAATCTCATTAGGAGTTGAATAGAAGTGATTATAAGCAAAAAACTCCAAGTACGAAAATTTGCCTTCGAAATTAGCGACCGCGAATTTTGAAGTGACCATGAATTTCGAAAAAAGAGTTGTTGAGATTCAAAAAGTCGTGACCGCAAATTTCGATAGCAACTGCGAATTTCAAAAACAACATCTACATGATTAGACAGATGATTTCACGATGACAATCGCGTTCAAAAAAGAAATTAGCGATCGCGAATTTTAAGATCCGTTAGAAAGATCCAACGACTAGTTTTTGAAGAGACCAATGGTTTCATGCCACGTGGACTAGCCGTTAGATACAGTTTAAAATTAGCGATCGCAAATTCAGTCTCAACTGCGAATTTCATCTAATGAGCATTTAATGCAAGATATGTCTAGCACAACTTAAAGATTTAGGCATAGTTTCTTTGTAACGTTACTTTAGTGGTTATTGCCTATAAATACATCACCAAATGAACTTGAATAAAAGAGAAAACTCATTGATATGTGCCAAAACTCTTGCAAAGTTAATTCATAACTTTAATTCTTTATTTCTTTGTACATAGTTTGGTGTGAGCTTAAATAACTTTGGTTTGGGTTTGAGAGTGAGCCCTTATATAGAAAACTCTTGTTTAGGTTTGAGAGTTAGCTTAGTTGTAAAACTCTTGTATAGGTTGAGTGTGAGCCTTGGGAAAACACTTGTAAGATTTGGTGTGAGCCTAAAACACTAGACTGAGTGTGAGACTTGGGAAAACACTTGTAAGGTTTGGTGTAAGCCTAAACACTAAGTAGAGTATGAGTTTATAAAATACTAGTGATTGAGTGAAACACCCAATTGGTAAATTAGGGATGTAGGGTGACTTGGGAAAACACTTGTAAGGTTT
Source organism: Omphalea diandra (assembly GCA_949677035.1). Taxonomy (NCBI): domain Eukaryota; kingdom Viridiplantae; phylum Streptophyta; class Magnoliopsida; order Malpighiales; family Euphorbiaceae; genus Omphalea; species Omphalea diandra. The sequence continues at coordinate 11,845 of CATIWR010133213.1, read as the reverse complement.
GGTGTAAGCCTAAACACTAAGTAGAGCATGATTTTATAAAACACTAGTGATTGAGTGAAACACCCAATTGGTGAATTAGGGATGTAGGGTTGGTTAATATCCGAACCCCTATAAAACTTTTGTGTTTATTGTTCTCCTACTCTTCCTCTAATCTTTAATATTTGTGAGCTTCCTCCAAAATCAAAAGTTCAAATTTGACATCAATTCAACCTCATTTCTTGGTGCACTAGGGCCAACACTTTACACCCCTTAATTTTAGGATTTTGTACAATATATATGGCTTCATGTGAAAACAAATTGAAATGAAATATATATGGCTTCATGTGAAAAAAATTGAAATGAAGTGAGATTAGAAATGAGTAAGAGTTTTGCTGAAAAGAAGAGATTCAAAATTATTGAATGAGAGAAAAAAAAAAAAAAAAAAGGTAGAATGAGATAGAGAGAGATTTCAAATGGAGAGAGTAGGATATGACGTGGCAGTCACATCCACATTTTTTTTATTTTTTTATCACATCACATTACATATAAGTATTCTATTTGCTCATTTAATGAAAATAAATGCATACTATTTTATGAAGAAAATTGAAAGTTTTACAACATAATATTAACTATTATTAACTTCATATCTCATAAATGAAATTTACTTAATATTTTTTTAGTGTGGAATACATTACCTTTCAAATGCACTTTTTCAAAGTTCTTTGAGATGTATTTGATTCGGAGGATAGAAGAGTAAAAAAAAAAAAATGTATTTAGACAGGTGAGCACTACAATGCCCATACATAATAATATTATGATATTGCAATTAGTATATTTTTAAATACTAAATAATAATTTTATTAGTATATGTAATTATTTATCATTTTAAATTATTTTTATTTTACTATCATCAATAATAATAAATTATATATATAATTTATAATTTTATATGACAATATTGTAATATAATACTGTACACGTTATCATAGAATTCACCATTTAAACTTTATGGATGTCAAAATATTTTTTTCCTTTCCATTTTGTGTATACTTCTAATATTATGTATAAGATTTTGTTTTCTTTGTTCTCTGCTAGTCGTCTTTTAGATTTTTTTTTTAAAATGAAAATAACCCCTCTATCGTAACATTTTCCCTATATTTTTGCTTTTCTTTTTTTTTTTTTCAATAAAGAAATTGGATAGCAACATTTTGATCCCTTAATTAAAAATATATATTAACCACTTAAAAGGCAAAGGGGATGATTACCAATAATTTTAAAATTATATCAGAGACTGAATTGATGGACTGGTCATCAGTTTTATTGATTCAATCAATTTAGTTTAATAAATTATTTTTAAAATTTTTAAAATAAATAAATAAAACTTAAAATATTTAAAAATTAAAACAATAGTATAATATGATTACTAACATTTAAAATTTGAGTAAACTAGTATATTTTTTAGAAATTTTAAAATTTTTTACAAACGGTGTAGTTTGATATTGAACCGATCTAATATAATTTTCTGTTTTAATCGATTTTCTCTATTTTGATCCTTTTTTTTTCTTGTTTTTAACTAATTTTTTAGTTGATCGATTTTTACTCAATCAAATTGAATGACTAATTGATTCTCAATTTTATCTATGTGATTGATCTATTCAATTCGATTTTGAAAATACTGATAGATTACTAAATTTGAAGATAAGGTTTGGAGAGACCTCTTGAATGAAGATCACATAGATTAATCCTACTTGAAATAAATGAAATCATGTGGAAGAAAATATAATTATTTTGATGAATAGAATTTATTTATTTTATTAGTAGAATGATTTTATTTAAAATAAACTTTAAATTGATAGAATTATTAATAAAATTTTAAATTAAATTATTTTTAATTTAAAAAATTAAAACTTTTAAATATAATCTTTTTAAAATTCAATTCATTTAAACTTTTTCAAATTTAAGTTTACAAACAAGATAACAACATTGATGTTTTGTAAGTTGTGATGGAGGATGTTCCCTCTGATATTGTCTCGTTTGTAATTTAGAACATGTCTAGTTCTTTCTCTGCTTCCTAATGCAATTGGCTTTATTTAAAAAAAAAAAAAATTACAAAGAAGAGAACAAAGCCTGACAAAGCCAAATAGAAAGCAAACGGATCAAATCTATCAAAAAAAGCTTCTCCATTAACGTACATCCACTAATTTTTGAGGTTGTAATTTTTAATTATATATAAAAATTTAATTTGAATTAAAAATATCTGAAATTAATTTTGATGTTTGAATTAGTCAAATTATAATTTAATACGAATTGATTCTATTTAAAAATTATTTAAACATAAAATAATATTTCTTTATTTGAAATTTATTTAAATATAAAATAATATTTCTTTATTTGAAATTTATTTAAATGTAAAATAATATTTTTTTGTTTGAAATTTATTTAAATATAAAATAATATTTCTTTATTTAAAGTCAAAATTTTAAGGGACAAAGTATCAAATAAACTCTTAAAATTGTCTCATAAGTGATAATAAATGACAAAATAAACTTTTTCTCAAATTAACCTTTGAATTTGTATTTTTTTTCATCAACACTACTTCTAATATTGTATTATTTATCATGAAGTCTTTTTTTTTTATCAAAATTACTTTGATATTGTATTACCCACAAAGAGTACTTTTGACTATACTTTTGCACACTATTATACTTCTATTTAACTAGTTTCTCTCCATATATATTGTAAATAGATGAACGGGTAGAATTATTATAAGATTGGAGGTAATTTGACAAGAAAGAACTTTCATGGTAAAAAAAAAAATGCAAGTTTAGGATAAATTTAATGAAAAAACTCATTTATCTTTTATTGTTACTTTAGAATAAGTTCAAGAATTTATTTAGTATTTTAGTCAAATTTTAAGTGATTCAAGTAAATGTAAAAATCAAAATAATTTGAATTTTATTTTATATCTTAATTTACTAATTTAACCTGATTCATTCACTATTCAAAATAACTCTACTCGAATCTACAATTCAAATCCACTCGATCGAACCAGAATAATCGCTAAAGCTGCAATTTTATAGAAATCAAAGTCTGTTTCTTAGTTAAATTTACACAAAAATAGTGATATACATATACTATGAATACAGCAACTAAGATACAATACAAGTTGAATTTAGTTCATTATGATCCCTTGTCAGTCATCAATAGCGCATGTATTATACATGTCTACAGATTTTCCTTAGGCGAGCAATACCTAAGCTCCATTTTTCTATTATTATCAATTGTTTCTTTTTCAATAATCTATGCTTGTACTCTATTATTAATTGGAGTCTTCGAAAATATGTTATCAACATAAATATCTCCATTTACAATATCTTTCAAAAAATATCTTTAATTTATAAAAAAAATAATTTGAAATTCGACCAATAAATTGTTACTCAAGCTACGAAGGATATAACTAGTATAGCTGAAAAATGTCAAATTTGAATGCTTTATCAGTAACAGCCTACAGATTAACATTGCAAGGATTTTGATTTTTTTTTTTCTTTAATCAAGCCTGGAGGGAAGAGAGATTCAATCTTGGATCTTTTGTCCAAGGAAATATGCAACTAACACTATACTTGTATGTGTAAGAATGTTCTGCTCAAGGAAGTATGTCCCCACCATCTAAAATTGGCAAGTGAAACTACAGAACTTGATCATCGTATTGAAGAAAGAATAGATTCATTTTATAGGTGAGAATCCACAGCTATTCATTCTATACAAGGCATTTGTGAAGCCAAATTTGATAGTTGATAAGCCTGCGAGTAAGAGTAGAAGAAGAAATAGATCATCATTGAACAAAAGGATCCGCAGTTCAAGGTGGTAGCTCAATAATATATGATTCACAACTCAAAATGACTCCTTACGATATACCATACAAAACGCCAACTCGAACCTTCATTCATACCTATTACTTCATATGCATCTATCATTTCCAACTGAAATATCAAATGGGAAGGCATAAATAACCGTCTCATTATAATATATAGTTTCCACACTAACAATAACTAATAGAACTCCATAAACCCTAAAACCCAGAACCCACCACCATTAATCAATTCCTCTCCAAAGCCACAGCATGCAGAGGATACTTCATCTCACAAGACAGCTTTAACACCTCGCTCAGATCAACTCGGTGACTTGCATCTTCAACCCACTTGAATTTATGCACCAGCCTAGCCACCCAGAGTCCCACGGTCACTAGCCCCAAGTTCTTCCCCGGGCACACTCTCCGCCCAGCCCCGAACGGCGCCAGCCTCAGATCCCCGCCCCGGACGTCCATCTGATGATCACCACCACCGTCCAAGAATCTTTCTGGTTTGAATTCTAGTGGGTCCGCCCATACTTCAGGGTCATGCGTGATAGCCCACATGTTCACCATCGCGGTTGTGTTGCAGGGAATTACCATTCCATTGCTCAGCTGGACGTCTGACGTTGACAACCTGGCCCACGACAGTAGTGGACCAGGCGGATGGACCCTTAGCGTTTCTTTCACTACCGCTTGTAAATATGGTAGATTTGCCACGTCATTGTCAGTCAAGTTCCCATCTTTCGCGGCGGCCGCGTCTAGCTCGGTTTGAAGCTTTTCGTGAATCTCCGGGTGTAACACCAACTCAGCCATGACCCACTCAGTCAACAGAGCAGTTGTATCAGTTGCTCTAAAAATCATTTCCTGATAACAAGAAATAAACCAACTCAATCAAAGTCAATAACTCATATTACCCCAAAAACAAAATCTAAATCAATCAATCCCAATTATAGCCTAATAATAAAATGACAATGAGTCAAAGCTGGTTTTTTATGTTACGTACCCATAACACAGCAACCATGTCATCTTCTTCAAGCTTCTCTTCACCATCCAAAGAGAGCAAAATATCAACAAAATCCAAAGTATCTGCAGACTCCCTTCTCGACCCGCTGAGTCTGTGCTCTTCAATCATTCCTCGAACGAGTTTCCTGACTCGGGGAACCAGTTCCAAGCACCGTTCATTTATACGGAACGGGTCATAAAAAAAACTGAGCCATGGCAAATAATCACACCAGTTAAAAGCACCCAACAGTTCAAACCCCTCCCTAACCATTTCTTTAAGCTCCTCAAGCTCCTGCCTATCATGCTCAGGGTCGAATCTCTTACCAAACACACTACCCATGATATTGTTTAAGGATGCAAGCTGAAGGTGTTTTCTCAAAGTGACGCAACCGTTATGTTTCTGCTCGTTTGCTATGTTACGCACCATGGCGGCACACTCAAGCTGACGTAGTGTTTCGTAAGCTGAGATGCGCCGGGGAGCAAACAAGTGAGAGGAAGCGATTTTTCTCAACAGACGCCAGTAGGTGCCATTAGGAGCGAATCCAATGGCTCGGCCAAACATGAGGCTGTTAGCCGACTGTTTAATCGGACGGTCAGCGAAGTGAGGAGAAGTCAAGATTTCTCGAGCAGTATGAGGATCAGAAGAGACAACAACTGGGGTGGAGCCAAGACTAAACGCCATGAGCTGCGCGTTCGCTCGCTTCCAAGCCATGGAAGCCAAAGAGCGATGAGCCAAGCCGCGGCTGAAAGTGAAGAGGCAACCTAAGATAGGTAAACCTCGAGGTCCAGGAATGGGCACAGGACCTCTATTGTTTCTTCCATTTTTCCATGCAATACCGCCGACAGCAAAAACCCAAGTAAGGAAAGCGAGAGATAGAGATGCCATGAAAACGGAAAACAAGAAATAGCCATCTAATAGGCTTCCCGAACCAAGAAATGCTGGAAGGATGAAAACCCACCAGCTATTGTCCTTAACACCCGAACCCAAGTCCATCTCAGAAAGAAAGAATGAAAGAGAGAGAAAGTTGAAGAAAATCAAGAACCCATAATCAACAAAAGAAAAGAAGGGGGGTAATGGGATATTATATAGAGGAAGTTCGTGTAGTATACTAGTCTGCGTAGTTAGGTCATATATAGGGAATGAGGGATTTGATGGGACACCAGAAATTTGTTTGGTTCGGTAACAAAGAAATGAGAGGAGGGGGAGGGATTCACGTGGAGGGAAGGAGAGAGAAAGGAAGGAAAGATTTGCATGGAACGTGAAGTGTATGTGGTGGGGGTAAGTGGGATTTGATTATTATTATTATTATTGGAACCTTGAAGAGCGTACGGTTGTTTTTATTGTTGTTATTGGGGGCATTGAATGAGAGACCATAGAATTGGAGGGTAAAAACGGCGATGTTTAATGGAGGGAGTGATGGTGTGGACGGGAAGGGTTAGCATTGCACAGCAGGTAACGCTTACGCTTGTTGTTTATGTAACGCATTGAGAGCTGTGACGTTTTTGAATTTATTATGTGACGGACAGAAATAATGTATGCAAGGATGAGACCGGCTCCGACTCTGAGTTTCAAACAAAAAAAAAAAATCTTATTTTATTTTATTTTAAACAATTTTTAAGTTTAATTAAATTAGAAAATTATAAAAAATTATCAAATTGATTATTTAAAAAATCAATTGGTTAATTAAAATTTATACAAAATATATTGTAATAAATATAAAACTAAAAATTAAATTTAAAATTTAAAGTTACTAAAATAAAATGAATACCGAAATCATTAAGCTCATTGATCAAAATTTACAAATCTATTTCAATTTATTTTTTATTGATTTGATTTTTTCAGTTTTTTACTCACTTTAATTATAGGCTATGAGGGACTATGTAGTGTGGTTTGATTTTTGAAATGTTTAAAAATTTTGCACATTTTCTTTTTTAGTGAAAGAATCTTATATTTTTTTTAATATTTTTTTAATTGAGTTAAACTGATTTATTTATATTAAATTTATTAAAAGTTATATTTCACAGTTTTAAAGCATATTCAAATTCAAAATAATAAAAAAGAACATATATTCTATTATACTTTACCAACGTCCATCAATAAAATTTCACACTTTTTCAAACTCTGTTATTTCTCTAAGTTTTTTTTTTTTATCTGAATTTCAGTAGGAAATAAAAAAATTAATTCAATTAGCAAATAAATTTCTTTTAGGTAAACTTTAAGAATTAATGAATTTTTTGTTAAGAGAATCCTGTCGTTAGATGTCTCCACGAGCTAGTGCATGTTCGGCAGGTTAAGTGACTTAGAAAGTTGAAAATCTAAAGTAAATTATATGATGATAGATACTCATTCTATTAGAAAATAGAAAATAAATTAAATCTTGATTTTCTTTTATTTTCAATGTATAAGAAAAATAATGGAAGTATATAAAAATTGATGAGTTATTTTAATTTTTTGACAATTTAGTTAATTATGTTTTATTAATATTTTTATTTTTATTATACACACATATTTGATTGCAAATAATGACTAGTTATGGATAAATTTGTGTTAGAATATTATTTAATCATTAATTAAATGCATATTAAATTAATAACAATTTTTCATGAAACTTAAAATTAGTTTCAATCAATTTATATGGTGAAATTGATTTAAAATTTCTTTCTTAAAATCATGAATTAAAAACTAAAATTTCAAAAAAAAATCATTATATGGATAAAAATATATTTTTGTATTTTTATTCATTGATATAAAATTCTGACTCGCCACTAATAGACACTTCCTTTAGCCAAACAAATTACAATCATGATCAAAAGAAAAAATAGCTGAAAAATGAGCAATAATATTAATTTTGTTAGATAAAAAGAGAGAAAAAAAAATAAAGACTAGTAAAATTGATTATTAATGAATTAATATCGGCAAGTAAAAAATATATTTTTCAAACAACTACGAAGTAAATTTACGATACTTTTATTGGTCCAATTCAAATTAATTGTTGGACTAGAATGGTTAATTCTAAGTCTAGAACCTCTTTAAATCTTGACAAAGTAGATTGATCATCACTAATATTTAAATAAATGTTGATTTTGCAGAAATAAATAAATCTCTCAAGAAGAAATGAAAGGAGTTGATAAACTCCAAAGTGACATGTAAATCGCAACCGCAATCTAGGATTCGCGACCGCGACTCATGTTAAGGCATGCTAAAATTCAAGCAGGCGAAATTGCGGAGCCATTCTCGGCCGCGATCTTTGGAAAAGAAGAAGCCAAAATATGATAGACGAATTCGCGGTGAAAGTCACGCCTTAGTCGCAACCGCGAATTTCAAAATAACTCAAGAGGGAAACAAGTCCACAACCACAGGTTGACAAGTGTCCTAGAAGACTGTTGAAAGTCAAATTTCGCGAAGACATCTTGTTGGTAGCGACAGTGAATCCTGTGGAAGAAAGATGACTACTTTGGCAGATGAATTTGTGTCCTCTGTCGCGGTCTGTGCAAGAAAACTCGCGATCGCGACTTCTAAAAGTAGGTAAAAGACAACGACTATATTTTCCTGATGAACTAATAAGAAACTGCCACGTGGACTAGCCGTTAGACACAAACGAGATTTCCCTTGAAGCATTTGGATTTCACAACCGCGAAATGCAGTAGCGACCGCGATTTCATCTTGACAAGCATTTAATGCAAAATCTGTCAAGCATGTCTTAAAGATTTGATGAACTATGATCTGCAACGTCTCTTTGGTGAAGTTTGGCTATAAATACACCACCAAACAGTCATGAATAAGGTTGCTAAGGAATTTATTACAAGTGATTAAAGCTTTCAATCTTTGCTACTCATTTTCTTTATGAAATTGTAATTGTTAGGTGTGAGCATTAAACACCAAGTTGTGAGGTTTTGTGTTAGCCTGTAAAAACACTTCAAGAAAGGTTTAAGTGTGAGCCTAGTGAAACACTTGAGTGAGGTTGTGTCAGCCTAAAAACACATTGTTGTAAGATTTTGTGTAAGCCATCAAAACACAAGTTGTATAAGTTGGGTGTGAGCTTGAAAACACCATTGAGATAGTGAAATACCCAATTGATTAATTGGAGAGTGGACGTAGGGTCAATTATACCCAAATCACTATAAATTGGTTGTCTCTTTTCTACTCTTTCTTCTCCCTTTTATCCCTGTTTTTGAAATTTTTATTCACCAATTCAACCCCCCTTCTTAGTGCCTAGGGACAAGTGGTATCAGAGTAAGGCTTTCACAAATCAAACCTTCATTGGGTGAAACAAGATCATGGCACAAGAAGTAAACCACTCACAGCTAAGGCCGTATTTTGATGGAACCGACTATACTCATTGGAAGTATAGGATGAAGATCTATCTTGACACAGATGTGGTGGACGTTTGGGATGTGGTAATCAAGGAATGGAAGCCTCCTACAAGAGTTGTGGACGGTAATGAAGAACTAATCCCAAGGGATGAATGGGTTGAAGCTCACCGAAAATCCAATGGCAAGAACAAGAGAGCAATGGCCATTCTCCTAAGCTCACTTTCGAAAGAAGAGATTGGGAGAGTGCAACATTGTCAAACTGCACATGCCATATGGAAGACTCTAGAGAACCATCATGAAGGCATAACCTTAGTCAAGTCAAGCCATTTGGAGATGTATGTCACAGAATGGGAACTCTTCATGATGAAGGACAACGAAAACATCATAGAAATGACCAATCGCCTCTTGTCCATCGTCACTATTATGAAGAAGTTTGGAAGAGCACTCACCAATTATGAGGTAAACACCAAAATCCTTAAAACTTTTCCTCTTGACAAATTTTAGGCTAGGGTGTGCAGCATTTAAGAATCCAATCCAAAGATTGAAAAGGTCCTAACAGATGTGCTCATTGGCAAGCTCTTGACTCATGAGTTGGCCATTCAAAAAGAAGAGCAAATGAAGAAGCTAAGGGGCCAAGGTGAAAAGCCAGAAAAAAAAAACCATGGGTCTCAAAGCTTCAACAAGGGAGAAAGAAGTAAACACATCCTCAAGTGAAGAGGATAATGATAAAGAAGGAGAAGAGCTAGCAATGCTCTCAAGGAGAACCAAGGAATTGATAAGAAGGAGAAAAGATAGAAGAGTCTTTAAGAAATTAGCCCAAAGCCCAAAAGAAAGAACAAATGATGTCACATGCTATGAATGTGGCAAACAAGGGCACATGAAGCATGAATGTCCCAAGTTGAAGAAGAAGAAAAGATAGGACAAAGAAAATAAGAAAAGCTTCTCTGCCACTTAAGATGATGACTCAAGTGAAAAAGAGGAAGAAGGAGAGGTGGCCAACATATGCTTCATGGCACTAGGGGACTCTTCACAAAAGGTAAGTAGATCCTCCCACTCTAATTCAGATTATAAAGTAGATGATATAGATAAAGAGCTATTAAAAGCTCTAACTATGGAGTGTGAGAAGTATAAGTCACAAGTTAAAACCTATAGGAAGAAATGCTCCAAATTAGAAGATGAGTACAAGTTTCCAAATGAGCTTGTGAATGAATTAAGGGCTTCTAATGAAGAACTTAAGAAATTTGTTGAAAATTTATCTACATCATCTTCTTCCTTAGCCTCACTTAGAAAGGAGAATGACTCACTCAAAGGGGAAGTCATTGAGCTTAGAAGCTCAATCTCTAAATTCCATAGAGGAAAAGAGGTTTTAAACATTCTTATTATGTCACAAAGACCACCTTTAATGAGGGATGGTCTAGGTTTTAATGGAGCTTCATCATCTTCCACAACTACATTTGTTAGAGCTTCACAACCTCAAACCTCAAGCATTGAGGCGATTGAGAAGAAAAGTGCTCCTAGTACTAAGCCTCCTAAGCCTAAGGGCAAAGGAAAGGCTCCCCAAGGCTTTAGAGCTAAGACTCAAAGAGCTAATCATGCTTATATGTATACCAAAAGGCATAATCATCCTCATAGACAACCATCTGCCCCTACTCATCATATGTGTCCATGCATGCACTCACATGATCATGGTATGAGAAAGTTTCCTACTCGTACTAAATTCATACATAGGAGAAAGATTAACAAGTCTAATATCTAATGCCACTATTGTATGAAATATGTGCATATCAATATACATTGCTTTATTAGGAAGGCTCACCTCAAGTTAGAGGATCCTTCAATCACTAACCCCCTAGGACCCAAGTATGCTTGGGTACAAAAGAAAAAGTGATTGACTCTTATTTTGTAGGGAAATGTGACTACCACCAAAGCAAGTAATTGGCATGTGTATAGTGGTTGCTCAAAGCATATGACTGGAAATAAAAAGACTATTCACATCACTCAAAGAGAAAGAAGGTGGAGAAGTCACATTTGGTAACAACGCCAATGGTAAGGTAATTGGCATTGGCACCATAGGTAAGGATGGTTGTTCATTAATTGATAATGTTTTACTTGTTAGTGGCTTACAACACAACTTGTTAAGTGTAAGTCAATTGTGTGACAAAGGTAACAAAGTCACCTTCGACCCTAGGAAATGCCAAGTCACCACTCTATTGGATGATAAGGTCATTTTCAAGGGTGAAAGGAAAGGCAATACTTATTTGATTGACTTAGACAATTTGGCTAACCAATCTTTTAAGTGTCTTATGTCTTTGAGCAATGAAGCTTAGTTGTGGCATAGAAGGCTTGGTCATGCAAGCATGGATCTTCTTCAAAGTCTATCCAAAGGAGATTTAGTGGAAGGACTTCCCAAGTTAAATTACTATAAAGACAAGACATGTGGTCCATGTCAAATGGGGAAGCAACACCATGCCTCTCATAAAGCCAAAAATGTTATAAGTACATCTGGACCTCTTCAACTTACCCATATGGACTTAATAGGACCTACTAGAAGTGCTAGCATAGGTGGAAAGCACTATGCACTAGTCCTTGTGGATGACTACTTTAGGTTTACTTGGGTATCTTTTCTAGCTCATAAAAATGGTTCTTTTGATGCTTTCAAAAGTTTTGCAAAAAGGGTTCAAAATGAAAAAGGTTACTTCA